>PVJS01001121.1:92161-105016 GCA_004027185.1 Glis glis | reverse complement strand
CACACACACATAAACACACACACATAAACACACACACACACACACACACACACACAGAAATTGAAAAAGACTCATTTGCTTCTATTTCTATATTGGGAAACTAAATACCCTCCCCTTACTAGTAGTAGAAGTTGATTAAGATATGAATATTCAGTATCTTCTGTAGTTCACACAGAATTTTTCTTGGTTGTGTGTGATTGTTTATTCGAATAAAACCAAAGCAAGAATACTGCCCTTGTTGATACACATTGACTATGTTATGCATTCCCCCATCTCTGGTTTCAACTGTAGAATATGTACATGAATACTTCCAATATGTAGAGTGTATAAAACCACTTTATAAGAAGCAGTTCTTAACCTTGCTGTAGGTACATTCCTTCTTATGAAGTAGATCATTTAGGTTTAAAAAATAAGGAGGAAAACCAAAGCATGTTAAAGATATAATTGGGTTATTCTGTTAAAAATAAGTTACCATTTATCCTACAAGGCACAAAGAGAAAGTAAGAACCTGATAACATTCCCTTTCAAGCCAGAGAGAAGCTCTAACAAGACAAAGGTGTGGAGAAGAAGGGGTAGGGCAGAAGCACTTTATCACCAACAGTATTTCTAAATATTAATGCATTTCTGTACAGTTTGGATCAAAACAATTACATACATATTACCTTTTATCTCTCCAAAGTTCCCTGATCCCATTGCAAGAAGCTTGTCTTTCCAGTCCTTTGAGAGCAGCTTTTCAATACTGGGGGTTTCTAAGTAAAGGGAAAAAAAGTAAGTGAATCAACATGACCGTCTTTACAATGAGGCTCCTCCAATGTCTGTCTGCTAGGAATAAGGCCATCCCTACCCTGGCCCCGTTCATAATGACTTCATCAACAAACTGATAACCGGGGAGGAAAAAAAAGAATGTATTTAGTCACCTGCTGTTTCAAAATCATTAGCTTTTTCCACTTGCAGAACAAAGCCAGACTAATTCTTTATGACAATGGATACATATAAACCTGCAGTTCATTGTTTTTCAATTTGGTGAACAAATTCTTACTATAATGGAAGCTTGTCAATTTCAGGGTGTTAGTCTGCAGTCAAAAAATAATTATGTTGATAAAATGCACAACAACAAAAAAAGGCAAAGAATTAGCTCTTAAATCTGCTACATGTAATTATATCCCTCGGTGTGTTTACAATTACATCCACTTTATAATATGTGTTTAACATCGTGTGGTGGTAAGCGCGCTGGGGCAAGATTTGCCAGTACCATGAACATTTGAAAAAAGAAAGTTGATATAAAAAAAAAAGCTTTAAAAAGACTGCAAAATCTAAAGAAGTGAGCAATGCCTATAATGGAAACCTATTATTTGCTAATTTCAGATTTGTAGCCCACTCTTTTAAAATGCCAGCTACTGCGACAGGACGCGCACATTTTAGAAAGCGAGGTCGTGCCGCAGTCTGGCCTTCTCTTCTACATATCCCATGGTTTGTGACCTCTCCTTTTGTGTAAAGTCTTAATGTATAAGTAAATATAAATGCTAATATAACTCCCAAACATTAAACTCAGTTCCAAACGATGTAATTGTATATTCTTGTCAGCATTGGGATGGGTACACAATGACAATGGCTTTCAATCCCACCATTAGCCTGGCATTCAGTTAGAAAATGGAGAGTACTAAAAGATAAGTGTCCCAGTATGCACCATGGAAATTACAATGCCCACACTGGGTATCGGGTCCCAGGCTGCTCTGCCTTCTGCACACGGGGGCTTATGGGTACTTGTGTTTGTTCCGGCATTTGTTTACCCCCTGCAGGGAGCAGAAAGGAGCCCCTGTTAACTTATCAGAGGGGCCTTGGATTACTAGGAGCTGGTAGTTCCTTTTCCCACGGTAAAACGCATGCTCAGGCATCTTCATCATCGTGTTTGGCTAAAGTCATCTCTCTTTTCAGGCCCCACCCCATGGCCACCAGCTATCAGAGTCACAAAGCCCCTGTGGAGTCTGAAGGGAGGGAGGTGCCATCTGTAGGGTATTGATCAGACCTCAGAAACTCGTGGAGGCTACAACGGTGAAGAGTGTGCTTACTGTTGTGCATAGTCTCTATGTAGGGACACACACCACAACTACCATGTGCGCTCTACCTATGAAAAGGGGAAAAAGCACTTTTTCCTTTGTAAACACACACACACACACACACACACACACACACACACACACACTTAAGGAAAAAAAAAAGAACCTAAAGATTTACTTTTAAATTTCCTTAAAACGTCCCTATTTCTATATCATGTTGTTTCGAAAATGATAATGGCCATTCTATCACAAAACAGAGTAAACATCTCCATACTGTAATCAATATTCCTGTTCGCGGGGCTTTAAAAACAACTTTACCACCCTTCTGCACAGATCTCGGACGTCTCTACATTCCCAGTAAACACTGTGAGTGAAATCGTTTCTTAAACCTTATCAGAGTAGGTCAAACAAACACCGCTGTTTCTTTTTTCCAGCACTCTACAAAAATTCTTGAGTAGCATATAAACAGGGCACAGCCAATACGGTATTTGCAATGGAGTCCTGTCAGTCATTAAAAGCTAACAAACCTTTGCAAAGCAGGAATGCGGCAATAGAAGTCCATTGTACACTAACAATAGCCGCCTGAACCTTCCTGGCCGCAAGCAGACCATTTTACTTTTAGGGCTATTGTCTGTAAAGTCCGGGACAAAGCTTTTCCCCTGCAGCTAGACAAAATATTCACTGTAGTGCGCTCATAAAGAAACAGAAGTCTTCTGTCTAAGTTGCAGAGTTAAAGAAACCGCCGCTGGATTTCTGAAACCTGCAGAACATTCCTGGCCTCTTTATTAACTAGCATAAAGATAGAAAGCTCATGTTCAGAACCACTTTTTTCAAGTACCTGACTTTCAGCCTAGGCCACAGAAAATGAATAATTGCTTTAAGACCAAATTATTTGGAAATTTTTAAGATAGAAATTTTTAAGTTAGAAACATATCTAACTCGGGGTTGTCATGTCTGTGAATGAATAAAGTCCATAATACTTGCAGTTTGGATGAGGTGTATACATGAAATTTAGCTTCAAATACATTTATTGAGGAACCTATATCCTAGAAAATATACTAGAAGTTTTTGCCCGTGTTTTCTCATTTAACCAAAGCAACCAATTGAAGACTTACAGTGTGTTATTATATCTATCTTAGAGGTTTAAAAAAAGACACTGAGGGTTCACAAAATGTAATGGGAAGAATTAAGGTCTCGAACTAAGTATTTTTCCCTACAAATCCCTAACCTTCTTATCCACGATGAAATGATGATGACAGCTACTGTTGGAAGGCTACGTGCTCAGCGCTGTCGCAGATCCTGCGCACCTGGCATCTCCAACGTCTCACTAAATATTGATGATTCTGTTTTACCCCTTGAGAAACCAAAGCTGAGGGAGATAGGACTTGCCCAATATGGAGCTAAATTCAATGTACTGGGTCTCGGAGTCTGTTTTTTACGGCACATACACACATGCCCCCGTTTCACCTACGAAAAATATCTGGGTAGTAGGAAAAACTATTGTGATTGACATCACTGAATGAGCGAAGTAAAATTCGCAAGGATCCATTGAGATCCACTGTCCTCCAAGGTGACATGTGGGAACCGTGGCATTAAAGGCAAGATTCTTTATAGACCTCATTATCCCAAGAACATAGCCCCTGTGATTTTGCCCTTTAGAATTCTGGACAATTGAGCCAGGCGTGGTGGCACACGCTTGTAATCCCAATACTTGGGAGGCTGAGACCAGTGGATCCAGGTTCGCGGCCTGCCTCAGCTACTTAGTGAGGCCCTCCGCAACTTAGTGAGACCCTGTTTCAAAATAGAGAATAAAAAATAGGGCTGGGGGTGTAGCTTGGAGGTAGAATGCCCCTGGGTTCCATCCCTAGTACCGCAAAAAAAAAAATTCTGGACAATTTAACCGGATCCAGTGGTACATGCCTATAATCCCAGTACTTGGGAGGCTGAGAAAGGAGGATCAGAGGTTCAAGGCCATCACACAGTAACTTAGCAAGACCCTGTTTCAAAAAATCCAAAAAAATAAAAAGGGCTGAGTGTGTAGTTTAGTTGTAGAACTCCCCTGGGATTGATCCCCAATATCACTATAAAAAAATCTGGATAATTTAAGGAAAACCTATGACCATATAGCAGAGATACCAATCAAGTAGTTTGTTTTACTTATATGGTGGAGGAATATTGAACCCTCACCAAGAAGTGGACCCTGGCTTGCTGAGGCAGAGGGATGTGGGAGCCCCCATGCACAGAAATCCACCTACATCATCTCTCGGTCTGAGTTTCTGTAAAAGAAAGAGTGTCGGCAGACCCCCATCCAGTGTTCTCTCAACTGCTACAGTTTGCGTGGTTCCGAAAGAAATGGTCAGAAATGATCCCGCAACCATGAGCAGCACAAGCGGTCATGAAGCCATGCTCGAACCCTCTGAAAACAGGAAAGACCTCACAGAAAATCCACGATTAGAAATGTCAAGGAGCAAGTGGCAAACCCCAATGTTTACAACACACCTGCTTACTAATGGGCGAGTGCCGTAAAGTGAAATTTATCACAACTACCTAAGTGCGTGGGCTGCTTCACTATCCATGGGATAAAAGAGATAAAAGTTATCTATTGAACATTTAATTTTCTAAAATGAGATAAAAAACATGGAAATTGTATTTTGTACCATGGATATGGTAACCAGGCTGTGCTCATGATTTTTTTTTTTTTTGCAAATGTTCAACCTCTGGATTCTTTATTTTTATGTTAAGTAAGATGTGCTGTAGTTTTCACTTAAACATGTTTAAAGATTCTCCTGAGATTCCTTTCTCTTGAGATTTCATTCTCCCAAGCACTGGAGTATCATGATTATCTCCAAAATAGGAGATAGGGCTCTCTATTTCCTATTACACTTTCGTGTGGGTGTGTGTGTAGTACTGGGGATGGAACCCAGGGGCATTCTACCTCCGAGCTATACCCCCAGCCCTATTTTATTCTTTATTTTGAAACAGGGTCTTACTAAGTTGTGGAAGGCCTCCCTAAATTGCTGAGGCTGGCCACGAACCTGCGGTCCTCCTATCTCAGTCTCCCAAGTACTGGGATTGAAAGCGTGCACCACTATGCCCAGCTCTACACTTATTTTAATAAGCATCAACATAAATTGTTTTTTATTGCTTTTTGGTTTACAGAATGCTGCCAGATACAATAATTTTATCAGTGGTAGATACAATTATTATATCCATTCTGCAGATGAGGAGACCAAGGGTCGGAAACATGCTGTACCCAACATCATCTGGTCGGAAACTACAACAGATGGAACAAAACCAGGTCCTCTTAATTCAGGGAGCTGTCCCTTCAGGGGAAGGGTAAATGCATACCTTTAAAAGGAGAAAAGAAAATCAACGTTAAGAAATAAGGTAAGACAAATGAAAGAGAAGCTCACGCCACCTTTCACCAGTCAGCACGTTAACGCCGACACGAGTCTGATGGGATTGCTTTGCTTCTTCCCGCCATCAGGACCCCTCTGGTACACCCCTGGCTTTTCCCTCACCCGGCTTCTTTGGCTCACATCTGTTTCTTTACATCAATGCCCATGGTAATCCCCATCAGGGACTGGCCCCCCAACCGTGCCCACCATTGTCAGGAGAGCATCCTGTCTCTTTAGGGTCTGTTCATCCCCTGTGACTCGCACTCTGAGTTCCCTTCAGTGCCAAACACCCTCAAGATTGACTCCTCGTCTGGAACAATGAGCCCCACAGACTCTCGCCAGCGTATTGTAATTCTCCAGCAAGTGCGGGTGCCAAGAAGCAGACCACACTGGCTCCAGCACGGTAGCTTTACACGCAGGCTCGGCTCTTTGCTTTGTGTGTATGTAGGTTTTTTTCTTAATCTCCCCTGAGCTGTTGTACAGTGCTCCCTGAAAAACTGAACAGGCAAAAATATGTATGTGTAATATTTGACTTCTTCAATAAAGTGCCAGGAGTTAATCCATGCCAACTCTATCGCTGTTTATACTTTAAATTGGTGCCTTCAACTAAGCTGTGTTATTCTAGACCTGGGATAGTATACACATTTAGGAATGGGAGTCTTCATTTGGAAGGAACAACAATATAGCTCGATTTCAAAATATACCACTACCTTCTTTAAAGTCAAGAAGTAAAAGTATATATGTATTATTCATATAATGGAATCAGAATTTCAGAGCTTCAAAGGTCTTTAGATAGCATTTAGATAAGCATTTCATAAAACATTTATCAGAAAACTAGATCATAAATAGTCTGGCTACTTAAAATTAAAACAAACTAAGCATCCTGTTGTCATGTAAATCTAATTGACACTAAACAAATCTGGATTTCTTTTCTAAAGAATTAGATCATTTTAGGTGTGAACAGACTGCCAATCTTTAAGTAAGTTATAGGTTGTACAGTAGTCCCTAGACATTTTGCCAAGGCAATGGGCACTGGAAGGTGACTGTTTGGCTCAATTTGAGTAATAACTGGACTAGATCAAACTTCTCATTTTATAGATTAAAAATGATGAATCAGAAAGTTTAAATAACTTGCCCCAAATCACAAATCTAATTAAAAGTAAAGTCAGGACTTGAAGCATAATTCCTAGTTCAGTCAGTATTCTCTTCAATATACCACACACCTGTACTATAAGGTTTTAGTCTTTCTTTCTTTTTTCTCTTTTTGGTGCTGAGGATTGAACCGTGGGCCTCACATATGCTAAGCATACACACCACCACTGATCCGTACCCACCGCCCCCCACAAATTCCTTCAATAAAGAGCCAAATTTAACAAAAAATTAAACTTTAGCCCCATTTTGTTCACCTCTACTAGTTTCAGTTGATAATTATATTATAGGCGATCCTGTTATAATTGGGTACTATTAACTCAATAATCTTTGTTAGAATTAGGTACTGTTAACTCAATATTCTACTCTTGAGCTGGGCATGGTGGCACACGCTTGTAATCCTAGTACTTGGGAGGCTGAGACCAGAGGATCCGGGTTCATGGCCAGCCTCAGCTACTTAGTGAGGCCGTCCATAATTTGGTGAGTCCCTGTTTCAAAATAAATAATAAAAAATATCCGGCTGGGGGTGTAGCTTGGAGGTAGAATGCCCCTGGGTTCAATCCTCAGTATTGCAAAAAAATATATATATTCTATTCTTAAAAGCTTTCATCTAGTTGCCCCATGAAACTGAATAATAAATGCAAGTTGGTGCATTTGGCCACATATAGTTTTCTTTAAGAAGCTAATTACAATTCAATATATTGCTATTTCATTATTTGATTAGGGATCATAAGATTATTCTTGAGGGGAAGGGGCAGCTGAACCAGAAATCACATACCAGTAAGAGATCAATTCAGGTTGACGATAGCTCATGTCTAGACAATATTCGGGGGCAAATATTAAAATGGTGCGGTGTACATCATAAAGACTTTTGCATATCTGGAAAGGCACTTGTCTGCTAAAGAGCAGAAGGTCCTAAAACAGTCCCCTTGGCCAAGAACTGCAGCAGGTTTACGCTGAAAGTGTCAAGTTCTTTTAGGAAATGTTAAAAAAAAAATGATACATGCACAACACACAACAGAACACATCTGAAATTCCAAAGCATTGGGGTTTCAATGAGCCTCACTTTTATATGAAACTATCCTGAAGTGAATCAGGTTCTGGAAACACTAGTTTAAGTGTTGCCCAAATACGTGTTTGTTTCCACTTGAAAGTTAATAAGAGCTTGCTAACAGAAAGGGGGAAAAAAAGTCTGGCTAACTTACTCCTATTTTAAAATTTTTAACGTAGCCAGGCGTGGTGGCACACACTTGTAATCCCAGTAGTTGGGAGGCTGAGACAGGAGGATCCAGGTTCGTGGCCAGCCTCAGCTACTTAGTGAGGCCATCCACAACTTAATGAGACCCTGTTTCCAAATCAAGAATAAAAAATAGGACTGAGGGTGTAGCTGGGAGGTAGAATGCCCCTGGGTTCCATCCCCAGTACTGCCAAAAAAAAAAAATTTAACGTGCAATCGGTGTTTGGAATACGCAGTCCCTAACTCATCTGTCACAAACTTCAACTTCCTTACTGTCTTGACTCGAGCAAAGCACACCTGCTCACACACCCAACGCCCTATCACTTTCAGAAGAAGAGTTTCCATCGCTGACTACACACACAGGCTATCATCAACAGGGCACACTTGCTACACAACGGGCTCGGGCTCCCTCCTCACAGGACAACTCTGTCTGTCTACACAAACATCTCCACTCAAAGTCAGACCATGTGTGGGACAGTGATTGTGTCTTCCACTCCCACACTCAGAAAGTCACTCTTCAATGGACTGCAACTCTTTGTTGTGCTTTTGTTTCAAATATTAGATGGCAGCGAAGAGGCCATAAGTTATTTGAGGGCAGCACTTTAACAAGTAATTGCAAAGAGCTAGTCCTCACGGACAAAACCTCCTTTATGTTTTACTACAAATATATATATATATTAAAAAAACCATTTAATGTCATAAAACCTGACTCCATCACATACGAGCTTTGTGATCTTTGGCAAGTAATTTAACCTCCCTCTGCTTCAATTTACTCACCCGAAAGAGGGTAATAACGGCACTTATGACATGTTGCTGTGGAAATTAATTTGTGCGGAGCACTGAAAACAGTGCTGGGCTCACAATGATACCTCAAACATTAACAAACACAACAACTGCAACTCGGTACGCCATGACCCGAGAGAACTACCTCCAAAGGCAGTCAGATGTCTACCTCTGTCTCACTCACCTCTCAGCGAATTGCCTAGAAAGTACAAGTTCCATCAAAGGGCAGAGTTCCACCGGTATCCATTTTTATGACAACGCCCCCACACTGGGTTTTCTTGGTTATCTATGGCACGAGGGACAGGGGACATGTCTTCTCCTTGGACTAATGCTTGAGGTGTTCAGAGCGGCATACATGCATACAGAGAGACTCAACTACTATTTACCTTTTTTTTTTTTTGGACTGTTGTCTTTCTAACTTTCCAAGGATTCTATTAGCGTTTAAAAAGCCAGGGCTTTTGACAAGTGGAAGGGAACAATGAACAGCACTATAGTCTCTATTCCCAGGGCCACTCAACCAACAGTAATCGTTATTGTCTTTATTTATTAGCACCAGAGCCCTGTCCTCTGCTGGGGCTAACTCACCCAGCCCCTCTGACAGCAAGGGCATCTCTACTTTAACACACAGCATGTGCAGCACCTGTGCAAGGCTCTTCCAGGAAGTGCACAGCTGAGTGGCACCGTCCATTTGGATCGGAGTAAGTATGATGTAGGGAAGTGTGGATGGAGAGATGTGTGGGCAGAGAGATATGAGTCACAGGTCCCAATCAGAAGGAAGCAGAAAGGGTGGCCCCGGAGGCACAAAAGGCTACTAAGGAAAGAGGGACAGACAGAGAAGCCACAGTGCCTTTCTAGAAAGAAGGTCAGGAGGAAAGATGCTCAGGGCGCACCTATGGCGGCCAATTTATGAAAGCCAGAACATTTCTTATGAGAGATCTTCGTGATGATTTTTACTATTTCATCCAGCAAATAACTGGCTTCCTTCGACACCAAGTATAGTACATATTTTATTTTCCATGCACTTCATTTGAAATAGTACTTTCTCCATTGTGTATAGGCAAGCTAGAACAAGAACGAAAACTCGAAAAGCTACCATAAGAACCAAAGTATAATATAAAGTGTTTGGGAATAAGGCATATTTAAAACAAATGAAGTCTTAAGATGAATTTATAAACAAACTGAGGAAAAGCTAAAAATAGCTTAAACATATCACCGCTTAGTAAAGATGAGAACGCATAGTTCAAAGTGAATTATATATACCTATTGATATAGCTAAGAAAAGAACTAACTAAAGATGCATGTGAGTTATAAATGCTACAATTGTCCTCCTATACGATCGTATGCACATAACCATTCACTTAAGTGGATATCTAGAATATGCCAAAAATGAAAATCAATGATATTTGAACAAATTTGTGTTGTTCAAAATCGTGAGAGTAGATAGTAATAAGAGAAAGGAGATAAGCAAGCACAGAAATAGAAAACCACTTAACATACATTAGAATACGAAGTCCAATACTTTAAAAATATGACAGAATGTTTTACCACTGGAAGTGAGAATTCAATCACAGAGCCTGATGCGAAAGCACTCCACATCCCGAATCCTCCCCTCACAACATATGTGAACACAAATTACAATCTCAGCCTGCCAGATGCCCGAAAAGCTAGGGACAATAGAAACTGACACGATTCATGTGACAGATCAGAGCGTGTGTGGTACAATAGTGCAACAGTTGAGCGGAAAAGCCAGTTATAATGCGAATTGTAATTTTTTTATGTTCTAATACATAGAATCAGATTTGAAAATCAAGAAAAATATTCTCTCATGGGCTTAAAACCATACAGCAAGTTTGCACAGAGCCTTCTCGACCCAGTGGTCCGTCTGCCTTAACAACTCGTTTTATTTGGTCTCATAACCTTTTCGTGAATTTTGGGTTGTGTCATTTTTAGAGTAGTTTTAGATGAGAAAGTACAATAGCTTTGTTTCTGAAATGGCATGACGTTCACGAGCTTAGACACCCTCTCCTCAACAATGAAGCCTGCGTTCATATGTTAGTGAGGACGGGCCTCAGAACCCACAGCAGCAACACGAAATAAACCCAACTGCAAGTGTTCTCTTTAAAAAGTATTTTATTTTTTTTTTCAGTACTGGAGATGGAACCCAGGGGCATTCTACCTCCAAGTTACACCCCCAGTCCTATTTTTTATTCTTTATTTTGAAACAGGGTCTCACTAAGTTGTGGAGGGCCTCACTAAGTAGCTGAGGCTGGCTGCGAACCCAGATCCTCCTGTCTCAATCTCCCAAGGACTGGGATTACAAGAGTCTGCCACCCCACCCGGCTTAAAAAGTATTTTCTCTTAAGAAGGAATAAGAGAAAGAATAAAAATAAGAAGCAGACAAAAAAATGAAAAAAGGGGAAACCTGGATAAATAGGAAAAGGCAAAAGAAGAGGTGGCTTTTACCCTCCTGTCTCAGCAGAGCTTTACCATTCTTAACGATAAAGGCTCTGGAGAGAGAAGTACACGTGTACGATCTAGTGATACGTTTATTTAATTTCTGAATTGAATGACTGTACAAAGTATGATCTTTGCTTAGGACAGTATACTGTACTACACGAGTTATCAGACCACTTTAAATAAACTAGAATAGATGTCACACGTGGGTACTGCCACTGTCTTTATTTTTCACAATTCGCTTACAACACCCGTGTGTGGAACACACACGAAATCAGGGAGCGTTGCGCCCTCTCCGTGTATTCATTCACTTGTCTAACAGCCTTCTATCAGGCCCCTCTGTGGTCCTGTGGCAGGCACTAAGACAGCCTTCGCGACTCAAGACTCCGGGAAGAGGCACGGATTGTGATCAAAGTCCCAAAACCTTCCATCCAAACTGCTACCATGTCACAGAGTTGCTCTCCCAGGGTCCCATTTATTGAAAAAAAATTAAAGATAATGCCTTACTTGAACTAGTATACCAACAGATAGTAAATAAATGTGTGGATAGTTTTTTTTTTCTAAATGCTACCAGAGTCACAACTCTATATAGAGTTGCCATAAAGAGTTCTAAAATAATCTTCTGCTTATCATTTAAACCTGCTACAAAAAATTCCACTAGATGAAAATTTCCAAAACTGGGGCCAATTTCTTATCTTGTCCAAATTAGAATAATTGGATCATACTAGCAATACAAAGTTAAATTAGAAGATAAATATAGGAGCCAGATATGGTGGTATACTCCTATAATCCTAGTACATAGGAGGCTGAGACAGGAGGATCGCAGGCTCTTCACCAACCTCAGCAACTTAGTGAGGCCCTTCACAACTTAGTGAGAACCTGTTTCAAAATAAAATAAAATAGGGCTGAGGGTATAGCTGAGAGATAGAATGTCCCTGGGCCAATCCCTAGTACCACACACACAAAAAAAGATAAATATGATAAAGTGAGCTAATTCAAGAAAAAGTGTGGACTACATATTCTCCCAGGCATGGAGGATACTAGGAAGAGCACAGTGTGAGACGTGAGTCAACGCCACCAACCTGGGATTCATAATCACAGGGGAGTTTCCTTCACATGCAAAATGCCAGGGTCACCAGAGAGTGATTCATTGACTGGAGTCCAAAGACCTGAACTTTTCATCATTTACTTTGATGAATAAACACAGATTCAAGGTATAAGAAGATGAATAAAAATATCATATTAAATCTCCGGAAACTTGGAATGAAAACTTTTTATGAATGAGTAAGAACTTGAGAGAGTAGAACAAACTGAATTGTACTTCGGAAGGTAAAACCCCTTCACTAACACCACTCTGTCACTTTGAGCAATAACTAAACATTATTAACTAAAAAATCCTCTCAAATAGCTTTCAATATCTTCCTATTTTACAACTCCATGAAATTCAGCATTTCAAATTCAAGGAAAAAATGTCACCGTGACGTGCAATAATGAACTACTAAGGACCCAATGTCTAGTTTAACTATTAAATCGAGGGAAAATGAAAATGATGGTTTATGGGTAGACTGTGATCAAAACTTTTGCTTAGCAATTTTAAGTAGTGAATAATGAATTACATGATCACATATTAGAAACACGTGTATTCTTTTTTGTAGTGCTGAGGAATGCATACCTGTTCTTTAACATACTGCACTACATACATAAGAGGTATACATGGGTATATATATATATATATATATATATATATATATATATATATGGCAAAGTGAAAACAGAA
>PVJS01001121.1:0-92061 GCA_004027185.1 Glis glis | reverse complement strand
GAACGTGGCAAACATGGGTTTCTACCCATTGGCAACACTTGGCTCACTCTTCGTGGACTCTCAAAATCATTGGTTGGTAGCAACCACAGAATCATGTCTCAGACCCAAGAACTCAGAGTAGAGCAGAGTATGTAAACATTTGAGGAAAATGAAATATTGGAGAAGAGGCTGTGGCAAAGAGAAAGGGTACAGTTAAACATTCCTTCTCTCTCCTGTCTATTTCTGCTCTCCGGATGAAAACCTTGAGTAACTTGGCTCTTGTACTTGTAATAACAAGATCTGTATCACTAAATCTCTTTCACATACACATACATTTAGTACAATCAACGAGCAATGTTTATGCATAACATGTAACTTGAATTGAACTCTTCATGAAGAACGTGTCTAAAGATAAAGGTGGGTCAGTGGCGTGGATTGAAGGATGTCCTCACTCCTACCATGTGTATTCCTTACTTGCCTAACCATTCACAGCTGGAAAAGAATGGAATTTTTAAAGGCGGAAAAAAGCTCATTTAAAACACGCTAGGGATTTCAGTAAAAGTACAATGAAATATCAGCAGTTTAGAAATTAAGATATAGATCAGTATTTTATTTCAAAAGGATGGGTGAATCCAGTAAAATTGAAGACCACCCAATTTTCTGACCTTGGGGTCAGAGAGCAAGCTTTTACAAACTTGGGCATGCTCTCTTTAAAGCCATGAAAGTCTGTGCTCCATATGTTAGAAACTCAAAGGTGTTTACACCTCGCAGCATTTCCTCTGAGGGACATGAAGACGCCCAGGACCTGCTCTCTCTGTCCTCACAGAGAGATGCAGCGGGTCTCAGGCCCATAGGGTCACTGTTAGAGCCATCGGAGCTCCACCCAGGCTGAGCACCGGAACAAGTACTAAGGTTCCAAAGAGACTGCATTGCTCTTAACTAATGTGGAAAGATCCTTGTAACTCTAGGAAGAAGTTCAGATAAAACCGCTAATAATAAATATAAGTAAGAAGAATATATTTGAATCATTCTTACAAAGTGTTCCAATAATAGGACTTGAGCTCTTTAGTTAATCACAAACATTCCCAATAAATAACTTCAAGTGTAGTAGATACTCAAAATTTGCACAAGACAAATATTTTAATACAAGAATTTTGGTACACTAAAAATGTTATCACAAAACATTTATAATCACCAAAATTGAATGTTATTACTTGACAGGGATCAACACTGAAAAATGCAGTCTCTACTTAAAATATCTATTTATGAGATTAAAAATAAAAGAAGGGAAGTATTCCATTTGTAAAAGAAAGGAAGCATCGCTATTCCATGGCAGCCACCAAGCCACAAAAGAGAAATTACTTTGGATAATGAGAGGATTAAATTCTTTACGAGACTATTTCCAAAATGCATCAATACCTTAAAGCACACACATAACCTAACCGGTTTTCCTGTGTCACAGTAGGTATCAACTTCTTATATTAGCCCACGATTCTAGATGTAAAACTTGAATTATTGTTGATTTCTCAGCAGCTCGTTTGGCCGGTTCTTGCACAGCACTTGCAGAAGTTAGAGCGGCAGAACCAGATCCCCTGTGCCAAACAGACCTGAAAACTGGCATCTTTGGAAAATGACTTGATTCTGGTGGAATTGAAAGGCTTGTTTTCATACATAGCTCAGCCTTGCTCTTGTTGTTGTGACATAGAAAGGGCCTGCGAAATAATGACCAGCGAGGCTTCCCAGCACGGAGAGGACAAACAAGAAGGAAAAGAGTTCATTCCCCGCGATGTGAATCACGTCTAGGTAGTGCTCTATGGGGCCACCACCAAATCCTTTAAGCCCAGCGCCTCTGGCCTACGTTAAATTAATGAGGCAACTCGAGCATCCACTCTTCACCGGCGGCTCCGGGCTCTCCAGTCGGACACCTACAATTCACTAAATTACAAACAGTGACCCAGAGAGACATCTGTTTGTTATATACAGTATTGTATTAGAGGATAAACTAGAATCATAGTTGTGGGATTAAGATGATAAGATGTATGTTGAATTGTATTTTCTGGGGTTAATAGGGGCCGGAGCGCAACTCTGTGGTCTTTTTTTGACCAGTACAAATTCCTATTTTCCCCGCCGGGCACTAAGGCCTCTGAAGATGCGCAGGATGAAACAATGCCTCTTCCTCGCACCGGGCCGCTGCACCCAGGTCTCCACCACGCACGGTCCTCACGACTCCATACGGCACGTTTATTAAGCCTAAATACATTAAGCTCGGTTCTAATCATTCTTTATAATACCACCTCCTTCCTGAAGCTCATAATGCTTGGCTCCCAGGGATGGGCTTGTAATGAGATGGCTGGGTGTATTTTCCATTAAAGGCCTCTGCTGGAGTTTCAGTCGCACTTCTCCTCATATATTTCAAGTTAAACGCTCCCTCTCTTTTTATGCGTGCCTCACAACAGCGAGTCCTATTTCAGTGATTCATTTTCTATTCAAAAACAATGTGCTTCTCCTTCCTTTGTCTTTTCCTGGTCCACCTCTTTCCTTTCCTCTCGTCCACTGCAGTCTCTTCCCCTCACCCTCAGACCACTACCTATCTTCTAGCCCCCAAATTGTTTTTATTGACATATAGTAAAAAATACTATCTCCTCTCAGTCTCAGCAAGAGGCTACTCGATTAACACAAATAAACCCCTGAATTGTCAAGGCCATCACTGAGTCTGAAGGCACCGTGGCAGTTTGGATTACAGAACTTCAGCCATGTCTGAGAGCGCTGCGCCCCTGCCCTGAACAGGGCGTGGGTGTGAGGTAGAATCGGGGAAGGGGGAGCAAAGAGACCAGAACAAGCCTCAGAAATAATTCTCATCTTGCAGCGGAGGGAGTGTTTTCTCTTTTCGCATGCTCTTTACTTTTTCTTGGAACGTGGACAGTTTGGGAAATCCTCGCCCGGGCGCTCCTGGGTGTGCTCAACAACAGATCTAGGGGCAGCGCGAGGTGCCGCGGCTGGGAGCGGCCATCCCGTGGGAGAGCAGCACCTAGCTGGAGGACGAGGAGCCTGTTACAGATCCCCTCATGACAGGCCCTGTAGGCAGACCGGGCATCCTCTACCCCATGCATTCGACTCGGAATCTTTACTGATTTATTTCTCAAGTGTTACTCGACTACCAACGGCAGGAGGTGAGTCTGCTGGCCTGTCCGATGTAGTTAGGCAGAGAAGGCGGGTGCTGGGTTTCACAAAGTTAAGTACATAGCAGGTTTATAAACATGCTCTCTCTTTCAGGCATAGGGGGATATTCAATAAAACAGTGCTCATTGCATGAATTTCCACGGGGAGAGGGCGAAAAGTCGAAATACCTTACCCAGAAACCCACCGTTGTGAATCAAAGTCCTATACATTTCTCCACACGTATCATATTCTAATCAGGGACTACCAAGGCTCAATTCTTATCTAGAAGCAGCTTTTCTATCATTATTTAAGTTTACTTTACTCAGACTTCCCCTCCAAAAGGAGTGAGGGGCGGGGTTAGAAAGGAAAACTAATAACTCCAGGTTAACTGACCGAGAGAAAAGCTACAGTGAGTCCCTTTTCCTATTTTCTCATATTTGTGTAGCTGTGAGACATTCTGCAGAGGAGGGGAGTACCAGCCGGCCTTGCACAACAAAAGGCCCACTGTCACCGAGCCAGGCCCAGACATGGTGGAAACCGGCCCACAGGAAGAGGCCTGGCTCCAGAGCGAGGCCGGCCGAGCACAGTCGCTACATTCACTCGAGTTGGCAGCGGGTCTCGGTGTTCCTGGCTCTGAGCTGTGAACAAGGGTCGGGATTGAATAACCAATTATACAACCGCTGACTGAGTTTATCCAAGGTTTGCAAACTGCTATAATAGCCCAGTATTCAACCAACTGTTTTATCCTTTTCCAGATAGAGTGTCATATCTCCCCTGTGCTCCATTTACATGCCGCTCTATTACATACATCCATTAAAAAGGTTAATACAGTGTCACTTTCAAGGCCTCAATGATGTCTGACAGGGGACCGCTTCTCTCCGGGGCATTTCGTAGACACCTTTCTCTGTCTTTCACTTTCTCTCTGCAAGTTGAACCAAGTTTCTGTCAAGACTACAAAACAGTGCCTGAAAGAGCACATGTCACCTTTCCCCAAATACAAAGAGGTTGTTCAAACCCACGTTGGTATATTAAAGAATGTGAAAATTCTGAAGTTTGGCAGTTCACAGTAGCACCCCAATTTTGAGGAACTTGTATAAAAATGCATCCAAATGTGGTAGCTTCCTTCCCTGCCAAAATGGATGTCTTTCCCAAAGTTCTAGAAGACCTCAATGTTGCCCCAGCGTATCTGCATGCCTACCTTCATACAAAGTAATTGGGATGGAAATAGAAAATTAGAAATGGAATTTCAAGTACTTTCCCTAAATATCTACATGCCTGAAGTTCCGAACTAAGTACCTTCCAACTCAATAAACAGAATAAGGGAAATGGTAGAAATATCAAGTAGCTGTGCAGGAATTGGCAGTTTTGGGTATCTTGATCATAGGCCCTTTATTTTTATTCCATGCTAGGGTGCTAAGAAGTATTTCATACATTATCTTCCCCACAAAGGCTATCTGTCTTTAAAATCAACAATACAGAATCCTGACCCAGACACCGAAAACTAAAAAATATTGATGAAAGAAATTTAAGAGGAAACAAATATATGGAAAGATATTCCGTGCTCATGAATGGGAAAACTCATATTGTTAAAATGCCCATACAACCTAAGGTAATATATAGATTAATTATAATCTCTATCAAAATCCCACTGATATTCTTTATAGAAATATAAAAAAATTCTAAATTTTGAAAGGAACCACACATACAAAAACAAACAAATACCAGATAGCCAAAGTAATGCTGAAAATATAACTAAAGTTGGAGGGATCACATTTCCCAATTTAATGTTATATTACAAAGCTACAGCATTTTATTGGCATAAAATAGACACACAGACTAGTGAAACAAAATAGAAAACCCCCAAACCCCAAAATAAATCCAAACTTACAGGGTCAACTAATATTTCACAACCAATATGACAATAGAGGGAAGGCGCAGTCTCTCAGAATTCCACATGCAGAAGAATGACATTGCGCTCTTAACTTAAACCAAATACAAAAATCCACTCCAAATGGAAGAAAGACCTAAACACAAAACCCAAAACCATAAAACCCCTCCAGGAAACATGGTGAATGCCTCTTGACCTTGGCCTTCACCAAGAGCTCAGAGCCAAAATAAGTCAATGTATCCACATCCAATGATAAAAGGTTTTTGTTTTGTTTTGTTTTGTTTTTTGCACAGCAAAGAAGCAGTCTTCAAAAGTGAACAGAAACCCTACAGAATGGGAAAATATTGCAAGCCACATATCTGATAAGTGGGTAATATCCAAAATTCATAAAGAACTCATACAACTCAACAGCAAGAAAACATACAAAACCAGATTAAGAAATGTGCAAAGGACTTGGACAGACATTTCTCCAGCGATGGCCTAGAGATGACCAGCAGGTACCTGAAAAGGTGCCCCACACCGCTCATCAGCAGGAAAACGAAACCCAAACCACTGGGAGGCCCTACCTCACACAAAGGCAAGGGATAACGGTGCTGGAAGTGTGTGCGGAAGACAGCCCGTCTACATCGTGGGTGGGAAGACAGATTGGTAGACATTATGGAAAATAATATGGAGGTTCCTGAAGAGATAAGAATTATCACATGACCCAGAGGTCCCTCTTCTGGGTATATACCCCAAAGAAATCAGCTCAGCACCTCACAGAGATAGCTGCACTCCCATATTCTTTGCAACATTATTCACAATAGCCAAGATATGCAAGCTACCCAGTTGTCCATCAGTGGGCTAATGGTTAAAGAAATGGTCTCTCTCTCTCACACACAGATACTACAATATTATCCTACCTTAAAAAGGGGGAGGCCTGTCATTTGCTACAATAGGGAGAAGCCTAGAAGAGATGATGTTACGTGAAATGAGGTAGACACAGAAAAAGAAGTACTGGACGCTCTCTCTCATCGGTGGAGGCCAAACAATGTTGACCAGACAGTAGAATAGTGACTCCTAGCGACTGGGCGCAGGGGAGGGGTGGGGCTGGAGAACCCAAGGCTGCACTTGATCAGTGCATGCAATATGCATGTATGGAAATACCATCCCCAAACCCATTGATGTGTGCAAATAACATTTATTAATAAAGTTTTTAAATAAGCAACTTAATGGCCAAATAATCAGATCTCAAGCAGTTCAGACAGTGATGGAGCTCATAACAACCTTTTGCTTTTTGAAAAATATCAGCATCAGCAAAAATTTTACATGTTTGCGTGACCTTACTACTAATAACACCAGTCTTCACTTATTGAACATCTATTATGCTTCTCTATTTTCAGTGCCAAAGTAGCAGAAACACTATTCTAATAAAGAGGTCTACTATTATTTCTGCAGCTTATAAGCTTGTTAGAAATACCTAAAATTCTGAATTCTACTATGGGCTTCCTTTATATCATGATTAATTTTACCTGAAACTTTGAAGCATGACTGTTTTCATTGTTTTAAACCTAAAGAAAACAAAACATTTATAATTTCTTGACCCTCATCTGTAACGAGGAATAATTCATTTACCAAATTCATCCAATGGTGGTATAAATGGCAAAGTAGAGTTTATTCCTTTTTTTCCCTTTTTCCTGAGACAAGGGATTAAACCCAAGTGCATCTACCACTGAGCTACACCCCCAGCCCTTTATATTTTTTATTTTGAAACAGGGTCTCACTAAGTTCCCACACATTGGCCTCGAACCTGCGATCCTCCTGTCTCAGCCTCCCAAGTCCTGGGAGTACAGGTGTGTGCCACTAATATAGCCTGGCTAACATAGTCTATTCTGAAGAACAGAATCATAAACTATCGATATAGAGACAAAGTGCAGCCCTCTCATTGTTACTGGGGCATTTACTAAGTTAGACCTCATTGCTGATTTTTTTCAAAGGAGGGAAATAAGTTGAGCTTTTATACGTTGAGAGGTTTTGGAGATACAAAGATTACTGGTCATAAACGCTTATATGGAGCCTGACCTGCAGGGTAAGACATCAAAATGCTAATAAAGACTGGAGTGGAGTAAGAATGGCATCCACCATACTT
Source organism: Glis glis (assembly GCA_004027185.1). Taxonomy (NCBI): domain Eukaryota; kingdom Metazoa; phylum Chordata; class Mammalia; order Rodentia; family Gliridae; genus Glis; species Glis glis. The sequence goes on along the minus strand of PVJS01001121.1, from coordinate 84,907 downwards.
AATCAGAGGCAGCTTAGTACAGGGACAGAAAAGGCTGAGCGGGGACGACTGGAATCTCGGTGCTGTTCTTAGTCACAAGTGGACTTAGACAAGGCTTTACCAGGGTTGCGGTTCGCTCACTTTAAAACGTGAAAGTATGATGTCTGCTTGCCTTACAGAAAGGAGGAGAGAAAAACAGACAGACAGGGTGGCTGCTGTCCTCGTCAAACCCGGTGACATCCTGTCGGGCCCATCCTATGAACAAGAAGGACAGGTGACTTGGAACAAGAAGGGGAAGGGGCGTGGACTGCCTCTGCGCTCCTGCTGGGGGGTCCTCGTTTCCCAGGGTGTCCTGATGAAGGTGTGGCCGCTCAGCAGGGCCTCTGTCCCTCTCCCCAGGGTCCTCTTGTACTATCCTCCCCCATACACTAGCCATCGCGGCCATCTTTGTGCTGCCCCGATCTACTCAGCTCCTCATCCCTCCCTTGGGCTCCCCTTTCTGTTGGCGGCTCTCTCCTCTAAACCCTCACAACCAGCTCCTTCAACTGGTCACATCTGAACCCCCATTTACATGTTCAGAAAGGCCTCTTGGACACACCGGCCAAAGCAACACAGCCCTCTCGCTCCCATCCGATCCCCATGCAGTTTCCTTCATTCTTGACGGTACTTGGCGCAAATCATGTTTTTTATTAAATAATTTGTTTTCTCTTCCTCTTCACTAAAATATAAGCTTTAGGGTAACTGGCAACTCACTACCTGCTTTCATTTCCTGGAACTGACCCTGGCACACATCAGACACAACAAACACTTGTTGACCGGGTGTGTATGTGGACGGGTGTGTGTGTGACCGGGTGTGTGTGTCACTGTCTCTTAGAGGTCCTCTTTGCTTAAGGCAAGACAACGTGATGTGTGGCTTGGAGGCCATCTCTGATGAGCAGAAAAACCATTCTTTGAATTATCCATAACTGGACTATAAAATGATAATCGTGCTTATCCAAGTTTCTTAATTGATGCTATGCTATCTATCAAAGGAGTTATGCTGTGACTACAGAAAGGGCTATTCTTGATTCAGCCAACTAAGTTTATTAAAAGAGAAAGTAAGCCGGGTGTGGTGGCGCACCCCCGTAATCCCAGTACTTGGAAGGCTGGGATAGGAGGCTGCAGGTTTGGGGCCAGCCTCAGCAATTTAGTGAGGTCCTCCGCAACTTAGTGAGACCCTGTTTCAAAACTAAAAAAATAAAAAGAGTAAAATAGGGCTGGGGGTTCAATCCCCAGTAACACACACACATACACACACACGAGAGAAACACACAAAGAAAGTAATCAGAACATTGTAAGTTACAGGGAACCAACTACCATACAGTTTCCTTATCTTTTTAAACAACTTTGGGCTCACATTTTCTGATTTTGAATGAAGTCAGGCTCTTTCTGGGTACACTGATTATGCATCTGTCTCTGCCCCCACATTTCTGTAAACACAAACATACACAGAAACACGCAGCGCTTGTCACACACACCACATTAAACTTATGCCTGCTCTCCCGGCTCACTCAGGAGGCTGAGGCAGGAGAATCGCAAGTTTGAGGCCAGCCTGGGCATCTTAGTGAGACCCTGTCTCAAAGCGGAGCTTAGTGGCAGAGTGCTTACCCAGTAAGCACATGGCACTGGATTTGATCCGCAGTACTTTACAAAAATATAGAGGTAGCTCACCCTGGCTTTTTGGATCTTGAATCTGAAGGCTCTTGTGGGTGTAAAATTATGATCCAATAAACGTGCTAACCTTCCTTTTGTTGCCCTGTCTTGCATTGACCATGATGGACAGGAGAGGGATTTTCCTCTGTAGCCCCCACAGCAGGAAGGGCTGAGAGCCAGGCTGGCCACACGGCGTGTGCACTGCATTTTGAAGGGGCCTCCCACCCAGGAGTGTAGACAGTCAGAGAAAGACAGGAAGAAGAAAAGTACCATGTCCTGACATGTTCTCCACCAGAGAGTAGTGAGGACCAAGGGGACGAAGTCGGTCTAAATGGTTTCTGCAAGCATGGAGAGCCTGGGGCAGGTGTGGGAAGCTGTGATGCTGAGGGCAGAAACCAAGGGGGCAGGAAGATGGGAATACGGCACCGGTACCGTGCGCGCATCGAGACTGCTGGCTGCAGCCGCATCTCCAGGAGTTCAAGCCGACCTGGTGGATTCGCTGCATAGGCAAATCCTGCAGCAAGGAAATTACTCTGAGCTTATGGCCAACCAGCATGGCTTTACCCAGCAAAGGAGGCTGAGAACACGTTTCCAGAGTGGAGCCTGATGTTTAACCATTGTGCTTCCAAATCTAAAATGGCAATTTTCATAAATTATCATTTAACAATACTCTCTCACCTCACCGAGGCCCTAGAAAATGCTATTTGGAGAAATGGTGAATCTTTTTCTCTCGACACTTCAGCCACAGGAGCAAGTTTAGGAATGATTATTGCAAAAAGAGGGTGTGCTTCTTACAAAACCAGCTGAATCCAATCAACCACCCGATTCATGATCCACTTTCCCTGTATGGAGTCACTCGGACTCTGCTTAGACTTCAGAGAGGGGCTACATGTAATATGTACCCCCAAAGCACATTCAAATGACAAGATCGATGAACAAGTAATAACCAAACATTAGTAAACATCAATACGTACATTAGAAAATGCCCCATGTCGCTTAGTTTGACGGTTTTTAATAAAAGTCACAGGCCAGGGTGAAGATACCTGTGATTTTAACACGCATACCTATAACGCTATCATATTTTCTTCTAAAACTGTTTCTAACTCATATGATGAAATTAATTTTTCATGGTCCCACCCAAAGTGCATCATAAGTAAAAAATACTGGCCTGAATTTAATTGCATGGGAACCTGTTATTCCAATTTTATGGCAATTTATTTTAATCTCAAACATATTGCATTGGGAAATTTCCCTAAGGTTTTTCTTGTTTCTTGAATCTATGATTTTGTATATGATAGATATAGATATATACATATGCATATATGCATAAATCTATGTGTATGCATATAGTGACTTAACCTAGTAATAAGCCAGACATAGTGACACATGCCTGTAATCCCAGTACTTGGGAGGCTGGGACAGGAAGATCACAGGTTCGAGGCCAGCCTCAGAAACTTAGGGAGACTCTCAGCAACTTAGCAAGACCTTGTTTCAAAATAAATATAAAAAGGGCAAGAGGTATATAGAGGTTTATAGCTCAGAGGTAGAATGGCCCTGATTTCAATCCCTAGTACCTCCCCCCCCACACATCACATACACAATAACCTAGTAACACAAATAGTGTTTCAATTAGAAAAAGTTTGGGTATGTGTGTGTGAGAGTGTGTGTGTATCCATGTACACAAATGAGCATTCCAGTCTAAGAACAAGGCTCCACACTGACCATTAATATCCACCACAATTGTCTCAGTACTTTTCCTCAAATCAATATTCACTTGCTTATAGTCTCTTGACAAAAATTTTAAAGTTTTTATTTCTAGTAAAAGTTGATACTCTCATATTAGAACTACCAGCAAAATTTGAATACTGGATATTTTATGTATTAAACAGAAGTAAATGTTTAATATTTTATATTATTTCATCAAACACTAGTCAATCTATAATGGTCTTATGTCAGCAGAAATAGCAGTCATTAGTTCTTAATTTTGAAAATTTTTCTATAAAAGACTATAAATTATAAATCATTAAAGAGAAAAAGAAAACCAATAAGTCAAAAAAGTAGATTATATACTGAACACATTGAGTATTTTCTAAGTTTTTCTTAATTATTAGAGATTGGCTCCCACATTCGAGGACCTTACAATATATCCCATGTATATATTATATTTTTTCTTTAAAGCTGATATGCCTGAAGTCAAAGAAGAGAATATGTGTAAACCAAGTGATACTGATTTTGAGTGTAATAAAAAATTAGAGAAGAAAGAAAGACATCAGGACTAAAATTAGTACAAACCTCTCCAATAAGATAGAATTTATTTTAAATCATTTAGCAGAAGAGATTAGAACAACCGCACAAAAAACAGGGACTGGTAGAGATATTTGATAAATTCCGAGGGATCAATTTGATCATCAGGTTTTGGAGACCCGGGGGAGAAGCCAAGAATTGGAATTTGATGAAATGGACAATACAGAGCCATAGAAGTGTTTGAACTAGGACTGAGAGACAATAAACGTGCTACGTGAAAACCGGAGTCCAGCATCATAGGAGCGGGTGTCTTGGTGTGTCTTTTAGTCAACATTATCATCTCTCTGACCCAAAATACCTGGGGCCACAACTTAAGAGGAAATAAGACAATTTTGTCAGGATTCTGGACGTTTCCGTCCATGTTAGACAGGCTTCCAAGTGGAAGGGCACCAGGGCAGGGAGCAGAGAGAGCAGGCGACAGCTTGTGTCATCTCAGCAGAGCAGGAAGCCGCAGCCGCTGGCCTGGGACACCCTGGCCCTGGCCACACCCGGAGGGACTGTCCCCAGTAACCAAGTCCCACTTCCAACATGGCTGCCTCATCTGACGCTTGAGGTTGGGGGGCATTGGTAGGGACACTTGTGGAGGTCAACAGACTTCCTGCTGGTACATGGCAACTGAGAGGAAGTTTCTGAAAGGAGGACGGGCCAGGAAGAATGGCTTCCCTCCTGCTCCCCACACAGGAGAGCTGGCTCTGGAAGTGGACTGTGGCTGGCAGGTTTTGGCAGGCCCTGCCCGCCCTGGGATCCCCTTACCTCCTCCCAGAGGGCTACACATTCTGTGAGAGCTGAGACACAGCTCCCATACTTCAGAAAGAGGCACGGTACCAAAGGAAGACCTTTTACCTAAGGGTCTCAACTTTCCACTCAACTCTCCTACACTTCTTTCATGCTTTTAATGGAAACCTCTGCTATTACCAGGGAGATTTTTTTTCTTTGTTTTCCCCACTGAATCTCACATCTCTTCACTGGCTGACTAACTACCCGGCTAAAAGCTGCTTCCCTTCTACTCTGTGTGTTAGGACACTGCCAACAGATGACAGTCACTGATAGATAACTGAAGAAAACACGGAGATAAAACATGCGTGCGCGCAAGATAGGACTGTGAAAACCAGCTGTGATTCCCTTTCCTAAAAGAAAGAAACAAATCAGAACTTAATTTTACTATCCTCTATCCTCCTGCAATTCAAAATTTACTTTAAAATGATAAAAAGCCAAAGAAGGAAAAAGCTTTCGGGTAGACTGCTAAAATGGAAGAAAAATGTATTAGTAGAACAATTGAAAACTGAAAGCACGTTTGAACGTTCTCACACGCACCCTTCCCACCCCCTCCATCTTCCTCTCCCTCTGCGCTTTTCCTGTCTGTTCTTTAGAACACAATCAGTCTTTCTTTACAGAGAATGTTTTTTTCTTTATTCCTAAGTCAACATAAGATGAAGGAGAATCTAGTCGTAAACTGAAGTCACGTTAAAGACCAAATCTGGAAACTACTTTGTTTTAAGCAAAGTTAAACCAAACCAATGAGTAATGATCATTGTTAAACTCACAGAAGACAGTAACTTTGTAAGGTTAAAAGAAACTAATGGGACTTTAGATTTAAAAGACTAGGGTTTGATGATGAGACTGAATATGGTTTTTTACCAAGTAGAAACGTTTGTCCTTAGCACTCCTCGCACGCCAGGCGTACAGCAAGTGTGAAATGACAACTTCACTCACGTCTGTGAGTGTCCCACGAGATGTCCTGGATAGCTTCAGTTTCCAACCCTAGAGAAAGGTTTAGAATGGACAAAGAAAGTACAGTGCCCAAAGTATTAATATCATAATGGCTTTTCTTCAACAACCGATGAGAATCACGTTCTTCTGTATAAGCTGGTCTCGTGTGTCAATTTTCCACTAAGTAAATGAATGGACTAGGAAAATATGGAGTTTTCGTGTTTTCTCTAAGAATTTGGTAGTAGAAAATATAATTCTCTCATAAGGTGATAGTAAACCTTGAGGTCAAAGCAGAATGGAGAAAGTCAGAGATAGGCAGACGCAGAATGGCTCCTGGGTTCTTAGGGATTCAATACAATGTCTAAACATCAGTGGGAAAGTGCTAGGCATCCAGAACTTTGGAAGTGGGTAGGAGCTGGGATCTGATGAATAGAGAAAGAGGCAGAAGAGTAGACTTAGCCCGAGTCACTGAGGGTCTGAGCCCAAGGAATGACGAGATCCATAATCCCACTGTTGTAGGTGTATTAGCTACAAATCCCAAAATGTTCCAGCTCACTTGCTCTGCAGGCAAGCTCACCATCTTATCTAAGGGAAGCATTTGGCTCCTCACATGGATGTTTCTACCGCGGGAGGAGCGTGGGTCAGCCCTGCCACACTGGGCTCAGCATTCTGAACTTTGAAATGATTATTCTTCATTTTGAAACTATGCTTTTGGATTTTGGTCAAGGAGATTAGTCTCCTAAAGTTAGGTGGGGTGGATGGACCACAGGGAGAAGGGCTTGCTCCTCCTGTGCTGAGAAAGTGGGATTGACCAGCTCATACGTTCTCTGAGCTCCAGAAATACTCTCCCAGAAGGCACTTGGGGAGCCTTTCTTCTCAAGAAAGCACATCCTGTCCATTTTCAGCTCAAATACCACTTTTTTAGACAGACTTTTCCAGACCATTGTATCTAAATTAGTCCATCACAGTCACTGTTAGTGAGTTTTCTCCTTCACAGCACACACTGTCCAAAACCATCTTTCCTCGTCTATTTGCTTATTATCTGTCTTAGCCACTGGAATACAAGTTCTATGAAGCAGGAAGTACGTCTACCTTCCCAATCCCCATATCTCCACTGCCCAGAACAACGTGGGGATCATAGAACAACTGAGAAATGTCGCTGAATGTCAGATCAATGTAAAATAGAGGAACTAAACCTAGAAATTACACAAGCAGTATAGCAAGCAGCAACATGAGGGGAACAGCACCTGAGTCACTGTGGAAAGATGTATTGATGTGGGGGAAAGCAGATAATCAAAGGATAACTCCATCTGACCAGAGAGAACTAAGCAAAAGTTAAAAATAAATTTAGTTTCTCATAATTTAGTAATATAGAAAATTTGACTAAATGGAAGTTCACTCTATCTACCCAAACATGAATTCAATTTGTAAACTACTCTCCTGCCTGGGAGACTGTTTCTGTTCTTGTTCTAGCAAACAGAAGTTGATTATGATGATGATGATGATAATAATAATGATGATGTTACAAATAAAAATGCATAAAGGAAAGTGTTAATCCACATGAACATATTTTGTACAAGTTTGACTTACACATTTCCATTTTATTTTTGTTTTAACTTCACAGTAATAAACTTTACCTTTATGAAAAATCAGTAAGATATTTTGATAATGCTCAGTAGATGTGGAACTAACTGGCAGCCTCCAAATAAGCCATTCAGGTTCATTCCTTCAGCATTCAACAAATATGTACAGAGAATTTACCATGTACCGCCAGGCATGATGGTGCACACTTGTAATCCCAGTACTTGGGAGGCTGAGACTGGGGGATCCAGGTTCACGGCCAGCCTCAGCTACTTAGTGAGGCCCTCCGCAACTTAGTGCGACCCTGTTTCAAAATAAAGAATAAAAAATAGGGCAGGGGGTGTAGCCTGGAGGTAGAATGCCCCTGGGTTCAATCCCAGTACCACCAAAAAAAGAAAAAATAGAATTTACCATGTACCAGACATTGGACAAGTGTCTAGGAATTTAGTCACAAACAGACCGAGTGCTCCTGCCTGCCTTCTTAGAGTTTAAGGCTTAGAGGATTGATATAAGAAAAACAAAAACAAAAACTGAACGTCTATGACCCATTTATTGCACTGTTCTTAACAAAATTCAATCATAACTTAATGGCTGAAAAACCTGAGAATTCCAAAATATCTTTAAAATAGCTTAATAAGTTGAACACATCTAGCATGACGTCATGATGCCAAGAGGGAGGAAGGGTAGCAGGAAGAGCAGAGGCGCGGGAGGAGAGACCCGGCTCCTAACCCAGCTCTCCCAGCAGCGGCTTGGCGGGTTTGGCAAATGGCGACTTTGACGGGCCTCTTCTTGGCACGATGAGGGGCTGCATAACGAAACCTCTTGGGTTACACCAGACCTACGGATGGTTCTCTGAATCACTGACTAACACATTACATTTATATATAAACAGAAATAAATTCGGGACATGAAACAAATAAATAAAATGGTACCTTGCGAGTCCACGGATTTTTCAGAACCAGGCTCTACTGATGAGTCTATTCTGGAGAAGCATGGCGATGCCAATTCCATGGCGTTATAAAAAAATGTCATCTACTTAATCAACGCCTCGTGCTGCGTCTTTGGGAACGATCACAACTGAAAAGTATTTCTGATACACCTGGATGTATCATTAATGATGAGCTATATAAAAGTAAATTTTATAAGAGGTGATTGTTTCTCAATCTGAGAGCTTTAATGGGGAATTTAGACATGTACACAGGCATAGAATCCATGTTTTACTGTTTAAAAATGTTCTTTAGAAATTGTAAATCAAAAGGTCCTATCCTAAATACCTAATTTTTCCATTTCCTTCAGTTTGATTACTAATCCATTTGATTAGTATAAATGCTGAACTGGTATCATCTATAGTTAAACCGAATACTGATTTAGATAAAGATAACAAGTAGTTGGCCATTGAAAAATTAAATACAAATATTTTAATGAAAAGTCTAAATCATTACAAGTAGTAAATTTTGTTGTTTATTCCAAAAGATTAATTTTTAATCTAATAACCACCTACCTAAGAAAGAACCGTATGAACAAAATACAGAGAGTGAGCAATTTTTTATTTTGTTTTTATTAATTCCAAATTGAATCATTAGAAACTCATGAATAAATCACTCACACAGGTAATAATGTAAAGAACACTATGCGTTTTTAAAAAGTGTTCATAAAACATTGAAGTGATTTATATTTGGAACACACGCACAACTAAAAGTGAACTGGAAATGCTTTTAGGTGTAAAGAAAACATATGCATCCTTAATTTTATTAAATTTATCCAAACTTGCTTAGTTTCCAAAATTAAGCAAGAATAGGAGACTTATGATTTCTTTACATGATGTTGTTAAAATTTTTTCTCCTATTTTTGTTGGCATTTTATTTTCTTATTTGAGCCAGAATTACAAACAGGACAGCAGAACTGTAAAGAATTTTTAAATAAGGAAAAAGGAAGTTATTTAAGATTCTTTGAATTTAAAATAAGAACACTTCTTTCAGAGTTATCAATTCAGTGCTTTTGTATTTTAAAAAGAACCATTAGACCATTCTTTCCCCATGGCTCTCCCAGGTTTTCTCCCAAGGACAGTGACGGTTTAGTCTAATCAGAAACTAAGAGATCACTAATTTATTCTGCATTCATGGGAGTTTCCATCATACCTGAGATCCCTTCCACTGTGAAATACTGGAAAGTAGAGTTTACACTCTCCACAGTAGCAGGCTTTGGCCAGTTATGTTCAAACTATAGTGTGGCACTGTTTAAATTATAAAAAGGTCTTTGTTGTTTCTGTTGTTTTGTTTTGTTGGTCCTGAGGATTGAACCCAGGGTCACTCTATCTCCAAACTATACCCCAACCCTATTTACTTATTTACTTAGTTAGTTAGTTAGAAACAGGGTTTTGCTAAGATCTGTTTTGGAGAGAACTACTTTGATTCATTTCAATTCAATAACTGTTTAATAGGCACCTGCTTTTCAGGTGGCAGAAACCTAGGAATCACAGGCTCTTGTAGGAAGCCAATGCTCCTATTATATCAACCTGGAGTTTTCTTCTAGAAGAAATTCTAACAATAAGGTAGTAAAATTAGCATTAACATCAAAGTGTAGCAAACTGTAAATAAAATACACTTGGCATTAAATACAACTTACTGTCTCCAGATTTGTATTAATGTTTACCGGTACCCTTTTTCATTTGTCTTGCCATCAGATATATGATAACTAGAACTGAAGGTTTAAGGGAAAAATTATAGAAGAAAAACCTAAAACTATGCAAATCATTTCTATGAACATAGTTTTACCTTTCTTTGAATTAAGATTGCTCTTTTGAGTTTAGAAGTGAAAGGAAAGGTTCGCTGTGATCGTAGTTTGAGAAACATTAATATTATTCACATATATAGTTGCTGGATATAGAACAACAACAACAACAAAGGTCATAGGCTATTTTCTGCATTTTTTCCTAAGTTTTATAGATTTAGAAATATCATAGACCTTCTTTTCATCTTGAGTTCTCATGTTGGTAGAGAAAGTACTAGAATCACATAATTTGTAGACACTTTCAAATTGCAATTTTGAAAACTAAATATTCATTAAAAGTAAATATCTATAGGTCTTACTCAGTACAAGGAATTGATAAAACAAGCATCTATAAGGTATAAAATTAATCTCCAGTGTGAAATTAATCTCCAGTATGAAATTAGTCTCCAGTATGATAAAATTAATCTCCAGTATGAAAAAGTTATTTTAAGAAATATCAAATAACTTTTAGCTCACTTTTTTTCCATTGTCAAGTCTTTTATGACTGTTTACAAACAGGAAAAAAAATCATTTCAAACTCACTAATTACAAAGCAAACCCAAAATTTCCAATTATTTTAAACTTAAGACAAAATCAGAAGGAAAGTGTGAAAGTGTTTTTTTTTTTTTAACTAACTCTAGCCCCAGAGGAGAGAGAAGATTTTAGGAACTCAAGCGTCCCAGGACAGGTACAGTGTCCCATGACATTTTTACATCTTGACTGACACCTTGCTCAAATGCGGACTGAAGGATGAACTGATTATGGGGTAGCTGTGGAGGCTGTCCCGCCCCTTTCCTCTTGTTAATGCTTGCTCATTTTCCAAGGAGTTGGCCTCCTCCAGAAAGCTAGCAGCATCCCAATTTGACTGGGATTATCACCATTCGATTTAGATAATCGGTACCCTGAGGTTGTGTTCAAGATATATATAAATAACAACACCAACATAACTGAAGGCAGTGAGCAATGCATCCCTTGCAGACCCAATAACTACAGCAGGGTTGGGAGAGTGCGACGGACCAGCTCAGCCGGAGAACTGAGACCGACGGGACAGGGGTCTCGGGAAGGTGGGCAAGGAGTCGGCGATGAGTGACAAACAGACACAACTCAAGGAAGTTGCATCTGAGTGTATTTTGCAAAGCTTTAGGCAAGGATTTTATACACAATGGTTAAGGAAACAAAATACATCATCAGCTGATCATTATTCATGCCTGTGGTTTATACAATCTTAATGTTTTTGAAGAAATAACAGTGCAAAGCTATGAGAGCGGATAATCGTCAGAGCATTTGGCATAGTGTCGTGGGCGGCTGCTAGACGTAACAGTATAATTCGTCAGAGTATACGTGTCGTTTGGTATATTGTTGTGGGCGGCTGCTAGACGTAACAGTGCAAATCGTCAGAGCATACGTCTCATTTGGCATAATGCCGTGGGCGGCTGCTAGACATAGTTTTGGCACTAGACTATCTATGATGAGAACTGGGGTTATGGCTACAGGGCAAGAGTTCAAAGCTTAACATAGTGCCTTTTATCGCTCTTTTACTATAAACTTTTATAATTCCCTTTGTTCTAAATTTTTAAATCTTTTTAAAACCATCTTCAAAATCATATCCATGAAGTTTCCACAAAAAGTTCTTTCTGTTGTAATTCATCTACAACTGTCCTTGAGCCTCTGTTCTTTTGGGCTAATCTAAGCAAGAGCGCAGGAGTGTTTTGGGCCAAAGTTACATTGTTATGAGTTTGACTTCCTGGGAAAGATTCGTCTGTTTTACTCATAGGGCACAGTTGATAATTTGAAAAAGAACACTGTACTCACTGAGCCATATCTATTAAAGATTAAGAGAATCATTGACAAGAAGGTTACAGCAAAGAGAGAAGAACATAGAGGATTTTGCCAGGCCATCTTCCTCTTCTGCCTGCACCTAGGAGTCATGTCCCCTAGGTGGGTGAGGTCACTTGCACCTCCTGGATTGAAGAACAATCAAGTTTCTCCTCAGATAGCCTTCAACTATAGAAATGTATAGCACTTTTAACAACAAGTCTTAATCGTCCTGTTTGGCAAAGCTTATACCTCTCAAGGCTGTGTTTGCATCTGTGAGCCTGAAGCCAAAGAAATGGCTCCCCACAGGAGAGGCCAAGGTGGTCCTAGAGGAAGAACTGAGGGAACCAGAGAAAGAGAGGGCACCGGGGCTGGGGATGCTGGGTGGCCACCAGTCACAAAGGGCACTTTCAGCGCCACCAACGTGTACCTGCTGACCGCCCGCGTCGCCTCACGAAAACACCTGTCAGTGTGCTTAACTTGTAGGCTTTATTTCTGTTTTCTTACTCAGCAGAAGAGATCATATCTTATTTTCCTATGCTCTTTGTATTCCCACGAGCCAGAACACTGCCTGACAAGAAGTAGGCACTCGGTAAATATTCATAGGGTTAATGTGTGAAATTCCACCTATTGATTTAGAGACTGAACTAAATGGCTTTGAACATTTTTGATCATAAAATTGCACTTTGCAGTATATTTAGCTTCTTAAAAATAGCAAGTGTGCAAGAATGGCCATGTAATTTTACTAGGTATTGGTTTCTTTATAAAATACTTTTGAGTCCTTAAGAAAATAAGTATTTTATTATCAACAAAGTTTGAATAGAAAGCAACGAGACCCTAAATTTTTATTCATCCTAAAAATGTCATTGTAAGGTATTGTTCAGGGTAGTTTTAACATGACAGAAATGGTAAATTGAAGTTGCAAAATTATATGATATTTACATTTTTTGTATAACTAGCAGGGTCCAGACTAGAACCTACGTCTCCCAAGTCCTAGACTAAACCATTCTGTACTAGGTCATACTAGAAGACAATTAAAAAACCTTTCTTTTCTATATCACTGGTTGAAATAGAATTACATGTTTGCTTTGTACCAAGGTTTTCATATATGATGAACACTGTCATCTGAAATACATCTACAGCAATTAATTATAATCACAATTACACTCCTTACGAGGTATGCCCATCGCTAACAGGGAATTTGAAGTCATTATTAAGAGAAGACCGTACTGTGTGATAGAATGCTTTGAGAAACAGACCATAGTGCTTGCTATGTTCTAATCAATCAAAAGACTTCAACTTAGAGCAGAGTATTACAAAATCCAAAAGTATTATTGACGTTACTTGTAAAATGAAACAGGAGTTTGAGACTCCTGATGCTGCAGTTCAGGCTGGACGATTACATCCACGCTAGAGGACGTGAGCAGGGACACGTGGGGGAGAGAGAAGGTGCTTGTGTCGATCTGAGAAGCCGCAGCAGAAGGAACAGTCAGAAAAAAGGGGACATTGTCCTGTGAGAATGCAGCGAGAAGAGTAACTGTTCACCTGTGTCTGTAACAGTGGAATTCTTAAGGATGTTGTACTAGCTCTGACAAAAAGATTAAATGATGGCTAACACAGGTGTGCAAGGGTTTGGGGAAAAGTCCCCCTTTATTATGACCTACAGGAGAAAAAAGAATTATAGTTACAGAAAGATATCCAATGCGACTATAAAAATAATTGAGGAAATATAGAAAAGGACAGATTTGGAACTGAAGGGAACTGAGGGTCCCGGTGACACAGCGGAGAGGGCTCCCTCCTGTCCGGAACCCTAGAGCAGCGTTCCAGTTGTACCTCGTCTACGGGATGGCAACGGATGTGTTGCTTAGGTGTGAAAAATGCTCCCGTGACACACAAATCTCAGTGACAACGGTCCCGGGGTCCTCGTTCATGGAACACTGGGTGTGATTTACTGAACTATATTCTTGTAATAGCGTGTTTTTTATGAAATTTCATTTTAAATTCTTCGATACAGATGAATGATAGAATGCCAAAGCACTGTTTAATCAAGGCAATTGCATAACAGCCTAGGAATGGAGCAGGATGGAGTTCTGCTGCTTCATCTGGGGATAAAATTTAGAAACCTTTAGGTTTTCTTGGACTTGGGGTAATCGGATATAAATAATATTCTATTTTGCAAGTTAGCTTTTGATAAGAATGGAACGGCAAAGATTTCAAATTTTATGCAATTTGACAAGAACAAGGAAAGCAGAGTTGATATGTCGCTGATTAGACCGACTCTATAAATAATTCCACATTATGAAACGATAATTCAATAAATATTGAGTACATATAGGATTTCAGGCACTGGAAATGAGGAACCACACTGAGATTAAACAAAAGCACAGGTTAAGTACCAATAAAATCTAATGACTCTGTGTTTATTATAACAGAAGAAACCCCATTTGAGATAAAAATAAATATATTAGGGGTCATAGAATATTTATAACCGATTTGTATGATCTGTCAATGAACCTTTTCTTCAAAAGACAGAATTGCCACATTTAGGTAAAAATATCTGCAAACCTTAAACAGAAGTCATAAATCTCCCTGACCGATATAAGAAGTTTGTCCAAGAAATCTAGTCCTGAGGTGTGAAATAGAGTATGTAGAAAACAAGAAAGAGGGAGAGGAAAGAAAGAAAGGGAGGGAGGCAGGGAGGGAGGGAGGGAGGGAACTTGACTGAATGGCTGTATCATAATGCAGAGATTAGCCATTTTCCTGCTTTAGGTCTGATTCTTTCTTTAAACCAAAAGGAAACATTATATTAACATTTTCAAAGGCTTCCTTGCTGTGTCCTTAACATATATTTAAATTCCAATACTAATAATACTTATTTCTAACAATATTCAGGGAACTTGTGTTTTCTTCCTTCCCATTCTTATGAGTGTTAACCATTCAAGGGGTAGAGTGGAAGACATTTTTGCTAGCAGATATGATAAGTAGGGGCGCAGGGAGTATACCTTATGACTTTGCCTCTTAAAGCAGAGGCGATATTCCTCAGATTAAAGCGACACGTGCATTGGATAGGAGCAAAGACTCATGAGTTAAACACCAATCAAAATGAGATAGATCCTAGCTGTTCCTCAGCCACATGCTATGGGCGACATGACAAGAATCCGGGAGATGGGAATGAATCGTACGCACGTGGCCAGTGCCGGGGTCTTCCGAGCAAGCGCACGCAAGGCTCCAGCTCTCCCTGCGCTGTATCTGTAAGGGGTGAGGCCTGTCTGTCCACTCAAACAGTCTGACGTGCTAGCTTCGGAAATAGAATTTGCTGGCTGTCTCAAAGGTGCAACGGCTGGAGCCACCATGGATGGCTTCAGCTGCTTGCGGCCAACTGCGGCCCTAAAATATTAATATTTGTCTTGACTTTAAAGACAGAGAGACCACATTCCTTTAAACTTTATTATAGTATAAACTATAGTATATAGTTATAGTTATAGTTATAGTTAGTTGCCCTATTTTATTAGTGTAATTGCTGTTAATCTCTTACTGTGCCTAATTCACAAATTAAACTCTATCGTAGGTATGTAGTAAAAAGAGAGCTGGGAACTAGCCATGGTTTCAGGCCTCCACAGGGGGTCTTAGAAGGCACCCCCCCCATAGTAAGGGGGGCTGCTGTAGTTATGCACCAAGACAGTCTCAATTTTTAAATTAGCACATTTGAACGAATTACCTTCATAGTAGTACATAGAGAAATAATTAACATATCTCTAAAGATTAATTTCCCTTTTGTGCTAATACAGCCACAGTTACCATACATTATTCAGGATAATTTATCTGCAAAGTATATAAATTTTCAAAAAATTGAAAAAAGAATATCATGTTTACAAACATGCCAGCGTCGATTTCAAGCTCTACAAGGAGCTCGTGGAAGAAAGAACTGGGACATAAAACCACCGTCACTGCTGCTTGAGCTCGAAGGACAGGAGCAGATTTGGCCTGAACGTCACCGAAGTATGTGAGGAGGAAACCAGAAACAACCGTCCACGGGAAATCCTGGACATGCCAGACTTCTGAACAACACCAGCCCGAGACTCAGGAATACAGCGCTTGACCAAGCGCAACCCTCCGGTGGGGTCACGCAGGGTGAACCGCAGGGCTCTGCCGCAGGTGTGCCCTGTGCCCACTCCTACCAAAACTGCCCATAAAGCAGTCCGATGGCAAGCCCTCTATCTGGGCCCAAAGGGCAGCAAATGCAGAAAATACGTTCATCTAGAAGGCGCCTACCAATCGTGGCTCAATAGGATAATCACTGTTATACTCAGTACAAAATGGAAAACCAAACGCATGAAACAGAGCACTTGCTTCAATTCCCCCAGTCCATGCGTTCTACTTAATTGCCAGAAGGTAGTATTTCTCTTCATTTAAATAATTTTCTCTGTGTTTATGTGGATTTTATTATTTCATAATCACATTTTAAGTATCATGCCTTTGCAAGAATATACATTAGCACGTATTAGAAATATGGCGAAGTTTTTAAGAAAGGCATCTTTTTAGAAACACTGGATATCATGCATCCAATAAATAACTCCTATCATCGCTGGGCATGGTGACGCATGCCTGGAACCCCAGCACTTGGGAGGCTGAGACAGGAGGATCTCAGGTTCAAGGTCAACATCTGCAACTCAGAAAGACCGTTTCAAAATAAGAAGTAAAATAGGGCTGGCAGTGGAGCTCAGAGGTACAAAACCCCTGGGGTTCAATCCCCAGTATCATTAAAAGGAAAAGTTCTGATCATCCAGAATCGGGGATCATATACCAATCAATAACTCGATAGCAACTTTCTGATATTATGTTCTTAGTTGTCTTATTCCCGTCACAATTCCTTCAGTGCCCCTTTGTGCAGCGCCTGCCCTAGCCTCTCCTCCATTCCCACCCCCCACAGAACACTTATATAAATACATGCACACGTGCACACACTCAGAGGACAGGTCTGTGAACAACACTGTCTTTTTCTTTATTTATTTTTGTGGTACTGGGGATTGAACGCAGGGGCGTTCTACCTCCGCGCTACGCCCCCGGCCCTATTTTGTAAACTTTATTTTGAAACCGGGTCTCATGAAGTTGCAGAGGGCCTCACTAAGGAGAGAGAGAGAGCACGTGAGAGAGCTGAGGCTGGCTGAAAACCCGGATCCTCCGGTCTCCTCCTCCCAAAGTACTGGGATTACTGGTGAGCCACCACACCCCGCTAACAACACTGTTTTCTTTACAATCAGCACATTTCTACCAGCGACCTCACCTGCCCCCACTGTCACCTCTGTGTGAACAGTTCGGAATCTTTCTGCTTACGATGTCCAGACACATGCTCTCCACTGTCTGCTAAATACTTCCGACTGTCTTTCAGTCACAAATCAGCTCATCCAAACGTCTTCCAGTGACCAGAACCTGCTCATGACAGTGGTGGCCCATCTGAAGACAGAGCAAACCAGGGGACTCCGTGACACGGGGTCCAACTTATGAACGTGGGACAGTCAGTCCTGTGTGCCCCCATCCCAGTCTCTGGGACATGGTTTGCCTACACCGTGCATGTGTGCTTGCGCTTCCAAGGGGTTTTTACCGGCTAGAGCATTTCCTCTGCAGTGTGGAAAGAACTAGACAGCGACAGCTATTTTATTTTATTTTGTGGACTGGGGATTGAACCCAGGGGAATTCTACCTCCAGACTACACCCCCGCCCTATTTTTTATTCTTTATTTTGAAACAGGGTCTCACTAAGTTGCGGAGGGCCTCACTAAATAGCTGAGGCTGGCCGCGAACCTGAGATCCTCCTGCCTCAGCCTCCCAAGTACTGGGATTACAAGTGTGCACCACCACGCCCAGCTAGCGACAGTTATTTGAAAAACTACTGTGCACTACATGAAATGTCAGAGCTCCTTATCCACAACCCGTGTTCTTGTGAGTGTATATCAATCACTAAAGTTCACAATACTTAGATTACACGGTCAGCCAACAAAAATATCTCCAAGATGATCAGGTCATGTGACATTTGGTGACCTCTTAAGAGTATTATGTTTATATGCGTTACTGAGACCCAGTAACTTTTTTTGTTTGTTAGTGGTACTAGGGATGGAATTCAGGGCAGTCTACCTCCAAGTTACACCCCCAGTCCTATTTTATTTACTTTCTTATTTATGTATGTATGTATGTATGTATGATGTATGTATGTATGTATTTATTTATTTTGTGGTACTGGGGATTGAACCCAGGGGCATTCTACCTCTGAGTTACACCCCAAGCCCTATTTTTCTATTATTTATTTTGAAACAGGGTCTCACTAAGTTGCGGAGGCCTCACTAAGTAGCTGAGGCTGGCTGTGAACCCGTGATCCTCCTGTCTCAGCCTCCTAAGTACTGGGATTACAAGAGTGCACCACCCCACCCAGCTCCTATTTTATTTTGAAACAGGGTCTAGCTAAGTTGATGAGAGTCTCACTGAATTGCTGAGGCTGGCCTTGAATCTGCAAACCTCCTGTTTTCAGCTTCCCAAGTCCTGGGATTACAGGTATGCACCACCACCCCCTGCTAAGAATGACAACTTTCAAAACTCTGCTTCAAAGACTCATACAGATTAGAAGTTTTCCTGTGACCTCTCAGATGAGGGCCATTCCCAGCCTCTGGAGGTGGCCACACTTCTTGAACCCTGGCCCCTCATCTAACTTCAAAGCCAGCCATGAGGAGGTGACTCCTTCCCGTACCTTGAACCCTCTTCCTTCTATCTCATTTCTCTGACCAGGCAAGAGGAATGGTCTGCTTTTAAAGATGGGGTGATCAGATTGCCCCCCATCTCAAACAATGCAGAACAACGTCCCCATCTCAAATTCCGTACACTCAACTACCCCCCAAAGTCCCTTTTACAATGGAACGTCACCACGGTGGCTCCTAAGGAACCCCTGAATGGTGGCAGGTGTGGTTCTTTGTGTAGCGTGTGTTAATGGAAATACTGGAGCTCCCAGAATATTTGACAAATAGTCAAATAGAAAGATTTGACTCATTTCAAATATGCCTCTTTTGCTAAACAGGGACGTCAGCAAATATCAGTAGAGGATACAGAGGAAATCACCAAATAATCTCTTTCTTAAGTTTACTCCCTGATTTCATCTGATTTTAAAATAGTACCTACAAGTTTGGATTTTAAGTGTGTTAAGTTTTGATAAAAAGTCATTTGTGTACAGTAAATATAAATACATAGAGCTACGTACAAAAAGTGAAAGGTAAAAAGTGATGAGGGTCAGGAGGAGGTTTAACCTGTGGAATATAAGGAAGAGATTGAGCGTCCCGAGGCAGCATCGTGGACATTGCAGACGGGGACACAGGAGCGGAGACCCACGGAGGGAGGATGGAAAGGGCTCGGCCACTGTTCATGCTCGGGGCTGCACGTGAATGGAGAGACAGTCCTGGGAGAGCCCCAGCTGCTGCCCGGGACCCCCAGAGGACCCTGCGCGATCTGTGAAGCCCCCGCACTGCCCAGGCCCAGCCTCCCTGGCCATCTCTGGGTTACGAGATGAGAAATCTTCCTCTTCTTCCTCTCCGTTTTTCCAGAGTGTTCTACTGCCCTCGATAGGGAGAGGAAACCAGTAGGCAACTAAAGAGAGCTCAGGACTTTTGTTCCGTATGAGTGTGTAGTCTTAGGGTAAAACTGGCGGTTACAAATAAAACCACGGAGACCTTAATTGAGGATTTTGAAATTCACATCTGAGAAGGTAAAAATTGCAAATATAAAACTCAGCCAACATGGGAAAGAACCTGAAACTTTTCTCACGTAAGATTTCACCAGGGATTTTGGAACTTCCACTGAAATTATAGTAATCTTCTAACTACAGATTCCCCTCATGTGAAAATAAGCAGATCTATATTTGTATACTTTTTTCATCGCCACTAGAATTCTTGATAAATCATATGTGAATCAGGAGTGATTCCAACTTTTGGAGTAAAAAATTGGTAGTTACGGTGTAAGCCATTTATTCAGCAGGCATCTATTAAGTGCTGCTCTGCGCCCTGTGGGCACAAGGTAGGTCCTTGGAGTCAGGGGCAGATCCTACAGTCAGCACATTGGATAAGAGTAGTGAATACAGAAAATGACTCTTGAAAAATCTCTTTACCCAGAAGTACAGCATAACACATCTTGCGGCCTAATCCTCAACGGTAACTTTTAAGCATCGAAGGCTTAAGAAACACTAAACAAGACTAAAGGAAAAACTAACCCAGGGCCCGTATAAACATGAAAGCCATTCTGCATTCAGAAAAGCCAGTAAATCCCTAATCTAATAACGGGGTACGGGTAGGACGTTCTAAAAGCTCCCTGCTTTTCTGCACAATGTGTTCAATTGTTTATGACGATTAAGCAAACACGTGTTGAAACTACAGGAGGTGAGGTTCCGAACTTAGTCCATACATCAAACATGCAGATGTCAGCCACATGGTCCGGCCCGAGCCACAGCCTCCGCCTCTGTCCTCCAAGTGGGACCTGACAAGGTCGAAGCGGGAGAGGAGCCTGGAGGGCAGAATGTCAGGGGACGTTCAAGTTTGGGGGTCCTGTGCTTGTCACCCCGGCATTTGCAAGACACTGAAACTTTGTGACCTAGGCACTGG
The DNA here is from genome assembly GCA_004027185.1 of Glis glis. Lineage (NCBI taxonomy): Eukaryota > Metazoa > Chordata > Mammalia > Rodentia > Gliridae > Glis > Glis glis. The sequence goes on along the minus strand of PVJS01001121.1, from coordinate 64,425 downwards.
CATTTACACAAACTTTCCCAAGAAAGAGAATGGTTCTTTAGGTCTCTTTTGTTCACACGGCAGATAAACCTACGAGATACATAATCTTCATCTTTCTGCATAATCCTTCATCAAGACATTTAATGCTAAGTGAATTAACAAGCATTCCTTTGGAACCACAGGAAATAGTATTTGAAAACTTTTATTTAGAAAGGAATAAACCTTCCCTGTCTCTCTCTCTCTCTACCTAGTGAGGCCCTCCGCAACTTCGTGAGACCTGGTTTCAAAATAAAGTATAAACCGGGCGTGGTGGCGCACGCTTGTAATCCCAGTACTTTGGGAGGCGGAGACTGGAGGATCTGGGTTCGCGGCCAGCCTCAGTGCGCATGCACGCGCGCGTGATCTCTCTCTCTCTCTCCTTTATCTCTCTCTCTCTTTCTACCTACCTAGTAAGGCCCTCTGCAACTTCGTGAGACCCGGTTTCAAAAATAAAGTATAAAAAAATAGGGCCGGGGGTGTAGCGCGGAGGTAGAACGCCCCTGCGTTCAATCTCTGGTACTGCAAACAAAACAAAACAAAACAAAACAAAAAACAAAATAAAGTATAAAAAATAGGGCCGGGGGTGTAGCGCGGAGGTAGAACGCCCCTGGGTTCAAGCCCCAGTACCGCAAAAAAAAAAAAAAGGAAGGAATAAACCTCTATTTTAATATACAACTCCTAAAGGACATGAAAGGTGTTATTTATTTTCTTTTTAATTGATGGGTTGCTCTTGCAGGTTTATTTAATGAATAGAAAGATAAATATTTATATACATATTTACTTCATGTTATTTAGGTAAATATATATTCCAATAGGTTCACTTATAAATCGAATTCTTCATTTGGTTTTAACTTGTATGGGAAAATTTTGTTGCCATGAGAGTTTTTCAGAATCCAGACCTACCGGTGATGTCAAAGCACTTCACACCCTGCTGTTCAGTTACAGGAACGTGAATCACTGTCTCCCAGTAGGTGTGATTTCCAAGGACACGTGAGATGCCCTTAGGGGGCCGCCGTGGACACCAGTGCATGAACACCTCCTGCTCCCCGTGTGAGCGTGGCAGCTGAATCCTAGTTAGTTTATACTCCCAGCAACAAAAAGGATGTCTTCCATACAGCAGGCATTTAATGAATATAAGAAAAGTAAAAACATAATTCTTACCAAAAATCATTCTTGTTCACTGTAGTAAGAATATTTAAAGCTACTTCTGATAGAAGACGAGGACCAAGGAAAGAGGGGAGAGAGGAGAAGGCGAGAGAGAGTGAAAGGAAGGGTAGACATGAGGAATCAGTCCACACGGCACTGAAAACCATTTATATAAAAAAGACAGATTCAGAAAGGTTTCTCTTACCATTGACTCTTTTTTTAAGCGAATTAAATTGTGTAAGATTTTTCAAAGAACAGAGTTCATGAAAAATTCTGGCAAGGGATATTCTAGAGCCTTCTACTGAGCACAGAAAAGTTGTATTATGACTTTAAATACCATCTCCCCTTTTCCATAATTCAACTGTGTTCCTCAGAGTTTACCTTCCCAGACCATCTTTGAGTCCCTTCTTAATAGAGTTGACACAGGTCTTCTCTCGTGGCTACACTGAGAGTCAGGAGAGCCACGTGTGGGGGAGGGCGGGGGCAGGGATGTAAGCATGTGCTCTGCCCACGCGCCCATTAGCTGTCCCAGGAGACCAGGAAGGCGGGAGAAGGTGAGTGGGGACTTTGTGGGCAGGATCAGCCAGGCAGCAGGACCTGCGCTGCGCGTGGGTTAGCGAATCCCCAAAGGCGGCTGGCTGCGGTTGACGGAAGCCCACCCTGGGGAGAACGTGCATTTGCATGCACACACGCGCATGTGTACGTGCAATATAAAATAATCTGTAGCATCTGTATTGATTACCATTTTCCCTTCCTGGAAAAAAATCTTCAAAGAATGGAGCGTTCTGGTATTTAAATAACTGGGTAGTATTTAACTAATAAGCTAAAAAATGTTCTGGAGTCTGGATGACAAGGTCCGGAAAGGGTGTAATTTAAGAGTCTGAACCTATCTGATGTGCAGCTCCCATTCGCCCACATAAAAGAGCGACTGCAAAACCCCTAACTGTTACCTATATCAATCGTCTACCAAGTCCTTTTAACTACAATCTAGTTATGATGAATACTTTGAAACTACAATGAACCCATGGTCTTACAACTCAAATTATACACTGCCACTTCGTTGGAAGTTCTTTTGCCTCAAGTCTTGCCTAGCAGTGGAATTCTTTCCCCCTCCGTGGTATAAATCGCAATGGGACATTGAGCAGAGCCTGCAGGACCCAATAGGATGACAGTGGTCAGCGGAGAAAAGCAGGGAAAGTGAACGTGTCATTATTCTAAAGACAGCTAAGTGTCCCTGCAGGACAAATTTCAGGAAAAGGGTAAAATAAAAGTATATCTGAATGAGTAGTCTGAATTTCCTAAGTTACTAGCAGTCAGAGGTCACATATTCATAGCTGAATTGCATAGCTAATGCTTAAAAACCATATGGAGGGGTTTAATGACAGTGAATGTCATAGAACAGGCAGGAAAAACAAAACAGACCAACACCAAAAAAAGCGAGCATCCCCAGTGGTAGAATTTTCATATTCCAGTGGGCCTTACCAGGAACTAGGTAGGAGAGATTAAGTCTGGATTAACTCTCAGACTGCATTTAGCTCCTCAACTGTGTCTCCTAAATGAAGACCAATTGTTCCTAATTGCAAAATTATAGGGTTTTACAATTCCAATGCATGAAAGAACTAACTGAAAACTACCTAGAGACATGAGCAATACAGTAATTTCCATTCCCATTTAGTGCACTTATTCCTTCTTATGTAGGATCCTGGGTATGTGTGGTGTGTACCCCAACCGTTCCCATACTGCAAAGCTTTAAGATAGAAGGCATTTTATAAATATGTGAAAGAGGTGGGCCCAAGCGTTGGTGCTCAGCTCCACACTTTTTCATAGCCCATATTTTTATTTAAAAATCTAAAGAGTATTTGTAACTGTATTTTATATATGTTTAACAATCAAAACAGGAGTCTAGCTTGAATGTAAAATCTGAAAAATAACCCAGCTCTAAAGTGGCCTTAATTAACACCAGATGCTTAATCAGTTCAAATCATATTACTAGAATGGATTCCTGATATGGTCCTGTTATTTTGGTATCTTAATTAATAGAACTCTTCAAAAATGAGGGTATCTTTTTTATTTTTTTTCAGACTTCTTGTGGGCGGAATCGGAGCAGTAGAGATTTCTAACTCTCCGAGTGTTCTTTTGGGCGGTGGTGGGGACTGGGCTCTGAAGTGTTGGGCCATGGCCTGGTGTGTTTGAGCACGGGCCACGTTCTTACACACCCCATCGGGGTGTGAGTGTGAGCCCGCTGGCCACATTCCAACAGATGAAGCAGGCAGGTGGCCACCGAGTCAACCCCAATGGAGTGCTGTGACTGACCCCGGAAAGCGCACCGAAGCGAGAGATGCTGTGCCCTGCTAGGATCGGGGGTTGGAAGTTCTGGGATGGCTCCCAAGGTCGCTAAAGCTCTGGGGCCCCTAGGTAGAGCCGAAAGCAGAGTGAGGCCTTCAGGCATTGCTGATGTGAAGCGTTCGGTGGTGAGTCCCCACCTGACCTCAGCCCTGGACGGCCCAGCCCTCTGCCCTGACTGGGCTTCCTCCTGACCTCCCCTTAGCTCAGGCTCAGGTCAGGTCCCACCGGCCCGCTGCGTTCTCTAAGTGGAGTGATCTTTGGCAAATTCCCACGGGGCTGCTCCTTGGACTCCTTCACATCTCTGCTTCAACACTCTCTTCTTAGGGAGGACTTGGACATTTATCCATCCCTACCACTCCCAATCTCCATCCGCTGTTGAGTTTTTCACATATCACCTGTCATCCGGAAAGCTAGACGATTTACCTACTCGTTACAGTTCTGCATCTAACTCCTCCCACCAGAGGTCCATGCATGCGGGGACCTCTGTCCTCCCTCTGCTCTGCCTCCCGTGCTCAAACACTGACTTGCCTACAACAAGTGCTCAACACACACTTGAACTGAACGGTGGTTGTAAGAGTCTGGGGAGGATGTGGGCAAGGGCGGACGAAGAGAAGATGGCTAATGGATACAGGAGGCAGATGAATAGGACCAATAACTTCTAGTATTGTGTGTACATGGGATAGCCATGGTTGACAGGAATTAAATATTTCAAAATAGCTGGTAGGAGTGTGACTGTTTCTGAGGGGGGATAATGATAAAAGTCTACAGTGATACCCTGAGATGATCCTTATACTTTGTATACATGGACTGAAATGTCACGCTGTAGCTCACAAATATGTACAATTACTATGCATCAATTAAAACTAAAAATATTTTAAATGGCCTAAAAATAAAAACTGATAATGAAAGTAGTCATTGTACACTCATTAGAAGACTTCTGTTTTCCTCTTCAAGCACAGGAAATACAGAAAGGTCCCATCTCTCAACTTTCTGAAGGTTTCACCCCTTTCCCCATAGATGAGAATGTGTCGGTAATATCATTTTATTTCTATATTGTTTTATTCCAGGGGACCAGGATTTAGGGAATAAAGGTTAAGACTATTAAAGCATGCTAACTTACTCTTGCTCATCAGTCTGGAAGCGTTGATGCTAAGATGGTGTTATAAAACAGCCTAGGAACAATGTGCTTGGATATTACAGTCAGAACCTTCCTCTAATGTCCATTCATTAATAATAATTAGATGTGAAAGATCTGTAAACAATAATGAGCTTACAAAAAAACACCCTATATTTTTTCTATTCAACAGTATACTGAACTCTAAGATGGTTAATATATCCCGGAACAAAGACATGGTAGACGTACCTTCACTGTAGTGGCTAGAAAGTGGGTAAACAGTGAAACCTAAGCGATTTCATCTAGGGGTGAAGTATAATAAAGCAACTGAAGAAATAATACGAAGTAAACGTTTTTACCCAGGAAGAGTTCTCCAAGAACTTTGCGCTAGAAGTGCCCATGCTTATTCCAAAAGGTAAGGTCAATTTTTCTCAACTAATACTTTTTTTTAAAGTACACAATACATACAGAAAAACATTTCAGTATTATTAATCTGAACAAAATTTATCCAGCAGAAAATGAGAGAGAGTGTTCTTAGGAAGAAGATTAAGAAGATCTCACTTCAGAACTATGCTGGTTTCTGCTTGAAATTATTTTGTCTATGGAAACTTAAAACTAGACATGATGCATCTCCCAATAAATAATAACCTAGATTCATTTTCTGTAAGATAACTTCAATGCCAATATTCTGGAGTTATTGAAATTAAATGTAAAATTTAAAATAAGATATGGGCTCAAATAAGATACAGACTCACTGGAAAGATAGCTGAATAAGGTGTTGGTGAAAATAACTGTAATGCTTTCTGAAAATAAAAATAAACAAAAACCTTCTCTCCTTCTTGAGATGGCCCGCGTTCTCCCTTGAACATGTATCCCCACTTTCCTAAATAAACCTCTGTCTTTGTCTCAAAAAAAAACAATTACTTTCTGACTTCTAGTGTCAAACATGAATGAAGCGTTATGAAACTGTGACAATATCTGTTGATTTATGAATGGCTCACTGTCAGACAGACAAACCAAAGGACTGCACCCCGTGAGGAGCGGGCTTAAAACACACAGGTGGATGGTGACAGGAGGCAACAGTGCTCCAACTCCCGGACGTGAACGGCGCGCGGTTTAGCTATCACTTTCTTTAGAAATGAAATAGAACTTCAGTGTATGGTGTTCAAGGGGTTAAGTAACCACACCACTCATCCACTGATGTCGATGGAGAGCAGAAAATCTGACTCTGAATGCTTCCTTTCCACCTGTCAGATCACATGCTCCTCCAACGCTCTGCACGTAGAGGACGAGCCGGCACTCGGCTGCTCACGGGGCAAGCTGTTCACCACAGGGACAGGCCTGACAGAGGAGGCGCACCCTAAAATAAACAAGTATTCCCCTTAGAAATTGCTTGAACAGGACCGAGCATAGCCTTTCTAACTATTTCTTATGTGTGGAATTGAGCTACTCCTCCCTGGTAGGACGGTGACATTAAATCAGAGGATGGTGCCAAGCACTTGCCCCGGTGCAGACCTCTGGCCCCGCCGGAGCTGCTCACCAGGCGCGCGGCCACACAGCCCATCGCACACCCCCCTCTTTTACTGCCTTCCCCCACAGCAGATGAGAAGCCCCAGGAGGAGTGGGCAGTCTGGCTCCCGCCCGGGCCCTTACTCCTGGGGCAGATTTGCACAACTACCTGCAGTGACAGCTCATCAACACGACCATTGGCTGGGATCTGCAGGCCATGAGGTGCAGGACCTGTTCTAATCATGAGACAGTGGTCTGCAAGGAGAGAGAGGAAGGGAAAGGGGGAGAGGAGAAGGAGGATAGCACACGGGGAAAGCGAATGAGGTGGCAAGCACAGGCACCCCCGTGCCCCGCAGGCAGGCAGAGGTGGCAGAGGTGGCTACCAACAGACGGCAGGAATTCCACCACCATCCACCGCGGGGACCCTGTGGTTTATCTGTCCCATGAGAAACCATGACAGCGAGTCCACATTTTCCTCCTTTCAAAAAAGATACCCTTTGTTGGTGAAAGACAAGTAGCTTGATGGAGTCAAATAGCAGGTCATAATATTTCCCACATTCAACATACGGAAACTTACTTTTCAGCAAAGCATGTATTCTTACCGCAGAGACTTTCACTACTCTTTTTTTTTGTGGTACTGGGGATTGAACCCAGGGGCATTCTACCTCCAAGTTACACCCCCATTCCTATTTTATTTTTATTTTTGAAACAAGGTCTCACTAGGTTGATGAGAGTCTCACTACTTGCTGAGGCTGTTCTGGAATCTGTGATCCTTCTATCTCAGCACCAACCTTCTATCTGTGCACCAACACGCCCAGCTCACTATTTTTTTTTACACTCTTAGTTGTACCCGAATTTATTTACACAGGTTATAGTTTGGGTTTGGAATCCACTCCCAAAATCTCATGTGTTGAGAGGACGGTCCCCATTTCAGGAAGGTTCAGAGCTGAGGCATGGCTGGAGGAGGAGGAGGGACATGGCACTGGGGACCGTACACATCGCTGGTTCCCTTCTCTCATTCTTTCTGCTTCCAGCTCCCATGCCTGAGAACAGCTTTTCTCTGACACACACCCTCTGTCTTAGAGCTGGCTAACTATGGACTGAGCCTCTGAAACTATGAACCAAATAAACGTTTCTACCTCAAAATTGTGCTTGTCAGGTATTTTGGGTCACAGCAATGGAAAAGATGATGAAAATACATATTTTTAAGTTAAATTAATACAACGTGAATTAAATTACAATGTTCCTTGAATATGGATTCCACCCCCCTATAGCTGCCTTCTGATGCAAATGTTATTCATGTTTTCAGTTGCACCTGTACCCATAAATTTTATGGTTAGAGGAAGCAAACCAGTTCTTTTAGTTCATTTCACCATCTTTGCTATCTCCCTGTCCTAACCATCCTATGGAGAAAAGACAAGGCTGGCCTCCAGAATTCACCCATCAACATCAAAAGAAAAACATGCTCTTCTAGGAAATCCATGCTACAGCCACAGAATATAAATCAAAATCTTAGACATACAACAAACTCTAGAGATTTGATTCCCTTCTTATTTTTAAACACATGAAATCCAGCTGGGCTGGGCTTCTTACTTAGGAGGCTAAGACAAGAGAATTACAAGTTCGAGGACAGCCTCAGCAAGTAGTAAGACTCTCATCAACCTAGTGAGACCCTGTTTCAAAATAAAAAAAAAATAAAATAGGGCTGGGGTGTAACTTGGAAGTAGAATGCCCCTGGGTTCAATCCCCAGTACTAAAAACAAACAAACAAACAAAAACATGAAATCCAATTCAGAGTTTTATAAGGAGTTAAGTATACGGATACACACTACGTGACTTAAATGACGAACGCTAGCCATGGGATTACTAACTTCTGAGTTTTATATCCCAAAGTAAAACACATTTATAAAACACAGCTTACTCATGAAAATCAGTATGGTTTGTCTCTGGATCGTCCTTAATTAAGAATTGTAAAACCCTCCCTCCTAATCTACCTTAACCTTTATGTTCTTTCAGAATGATCAGAAAGAAAATGCCAACTGTACGTTTTTGTAAAATGTATGTGTTTCTATAATACATTTCAGTGCAACCCACACAAACATCTCCATGGATTGTATACCAGCTTAGGTGAGAGAGGAAATACCACAAAAATAGTTATTTTAACTCTGCTCCTCACATAATTTACCACCCGTCTGCTTTCTTGTCTGTATTCTTTTCTTTTCCCTCTGCAATCTGGCTTCTGACCAGTTAAATAGCGAGCTACTTCTCAACTACACTACGGAATTATTACTGTGCTGACCACTTCGACCCTGGCCACTCTTCTCCAATGTTCTTAAAACTGCATTCAGTCTTTACTTCCCTGAAATTGCTCTGTTCCTCCCTTTCCTCTCAATGTATTCCCTGGTCCTCTCCCTCTGGATGTGCACAGGATGTGTCTTGAAGGCTCAGTTACCCCTCTCTCCTCTACATCCCCGTCCTCATCTCTACCGCGCTAGCTCCCCAGTCTCCAGGACCACAGGGACGGTGTGCGAGCTCCTGTGTCCTTCCCTGACCGTCAAGTTCTCATTTCTAGTTACTTTTGAAGCATCTCTGCACGGCCCAATGGTACCTCTGAATTCCTGTGTCCAAAAGAGGACTCATCTTGTGTCCAAAAAATATCAGCTCCTGCTCTGACCTCTGACGCCACTCCTGGCACTTACTTCTAGTGGATAAACCGAGCATCTTGTACTTCTCTCTGCCATCTTCACAGACCATCTGTCACCAGGTCCCGTTAACTTTTACCTTCTATACTTGTGAAATTGTTATTCTCTTCTCTATGCCTAAGGTCAAAAACCTAGTTGAGGCCTTGACTCCCTTTATCGCAGAGCATTCTGACAGTCCACCAATGAAGCTCTCTATACCTTCAAACCCTAACTTTTCATAAAATATTTTATAGGAATCTGGTATCTACCAGCTACGGCATGAGCCAGGGAACACGAGAATGGAATGACAGAGTCCCTGCCCTTAAGGAGTGCACAGTCCTGAGGCGAGGACTGTGCAGTAGTCAAGCACAAGGATAGATGAAGACTAAATTTTATGCAGGCATAAAAGTGAGCACAGAGGCGCGTTTCTAACCTGCCCGAGAGCAAGAAAGTCTTCCTCAGACAAGTTATCTGTAGCTGAAGTGTAAAGGATGCACGAGCATCACCCCGGAAAGCAAGCACTTGAGGGCTTCCACTCAGGGGGCGCAGCGTCAACAGCACCCAGTACAGCCTCACCGTGAGCACTGTGGGGGCTCAGGAACATCAGGTCCAGGCGTCTGCTCAGGTCAAAGAGCAGACGGGGGAAGACCAGCAGCAACAGGATTGTGTTTGTTCAAATATTTAGTAAGTAATTATTTCGTATGCATCCACTATCTCCTCGTCCATAAACAATCATTATGCAACTATCATATTCTGAAGTAAAAAAAACACGCTTCCTGGTTTCAATGCACTTGACCTTGTGACTTCATGGAGGATACACACTGCAAGGATTACAGTCAAACGGGGGTTCTGTAAGGAAGTCACATCACATCCGGAATCGATGTGTCATATAACACGGGCCAACCTAGCATGCTGCCCGCAGTCTTTTCCACCTGAACCCCATTGATCTGGAACAAAGCCCACGGATATGCATGCATGCCCATGGGTGTACTTGTGACTGTTATTGTTGTTCTTAGTGAAAGTAAGTTCAAGCAAGCTTGTGGCAAGGAGGAGTGAGCAATGATGGAAATGTTTTCACATCAGATCTCTTTCCTGTTAGAAATGCATTAACAACTTTTCAGTTCCTAACCCATGAACTTTCAATTCCTTAGCCCAGCATTCAGAGTCCCTCAATCCCGATCCCCCTACATTGGGAATCTAATTTGTTTTCCTTTACTCAATTTATCCTCCCTATATTCCCAACAAATGAAAATATTTATTAATCTGATAATATGTGTGCTCCTGAGGAAACTGCTAAATATTCACTCCAGCTCTGTCCCACTGGGCCCGGCCGGTGGGACACATGTCCCTACATGTGTCAACGCACTGGGATGCCGGCACTTTCCAGAACTGGTTTACCTGTCACTCTTCCTTAAACTCCTCACTCATCAATCCACCTTAAAATAATCTGACTTTGTTTATGATCAAGATCAAGATATTTGTGTCTTTTTTTATGGAAATTATCATTTTGTGATATCTGACTCTTCCTATCTACCTGTCATTACACAGACCCGTTCGTATCATTGGTATTCCTAAAAAAATTCACCATAAGAATTTAACCTTTCATGTGACTAGGCTGCCACCTTACTTATTCTGTTGGCTGTGAAGGAATTTGCAAGCCAAAGAGAGAGAGAGAAGAGAGAGAGAGAGAGAGAGAGAGAAAGAGAGAGAGAGAGAGACTGCGGATAGAACTCAGGGGCATTCTACCTCCTAGCTACACCCTCAGACCTACCTTCCTTCCTTCTTTCCTTCCTTCTTTCTTTCTTTTTATTTACTTATTTTTTGTTTTGAAACAGGGTCTTGCTAGGTTGCTGAGAGTCTCACTGTGTTGCTGAGGCTGTCCTCGAACCCGCGATCCTCCTGTCTCAGCCTCCCAAGAAATGGGATTACCAGTGTGTACCACCATGTCCGGCCCCTAAGTGATTTTCAAAACTCTGTGGAATGACTTAGCTCATTCATTACTTCATAAATTCATTTATATTAACTATACTTAACGCATTATTTGAAGCTGAGGGGAATAATGTTGCCTAATGGTCATATAGCTACTTTTGTATTTGCTCTGTAATCAAATCCTGCTTTTACTAACTTCTCAGGCAACTTACTCAGTCCATCTCGACGTCAGTTTTCCCATTGGCAGCAGCATATATTGGGTGGTGTGTGACTGTATCTGTACATCACTGGGGATAGGACAATCTTGTTATTGTTCTTTTATTCCCAGTCACTACCATTAAACAACAAAGAGAAAAAAAAACACTGTGCATTTCATTGGTCTCAAACCCAATGTGCTACACATCAACATACAAGAATCAGGCTGATCTACGTCCACATACAAACCCCAACAGCACATACGAGAATCATGCCAATCTACATCCATGCACACAGCTCAACAGCACATACGAGAATCACACTGATCTACGTGCATGGACGCAGCCCAAGAGCACATATGAGAATCATGCTGATCTACATCCATGTACACAGCCCAAAGCACACACAAGAATCACGCTGATCTACATCCATGTACACAGCTCAACAGCACATACTAGAATCATGCTGATCTATGTCCATGTACACAGCCCAAAGCACATACAAGAATAGTGCCAATCTACGTCCATGTACACAGCCCAAAGCACATACGAGAATCACGCTGATCTACATCCATGTACTCAGTCCAAAGCACATACTAGAATCATGCTGATCTACGTCTATGTACACAGACCAACAGCACATACAAGAATCATACCAATCTATATCCATGTACACAACTCAACAGCACATACGAGAATCATGCTGATCTACATCCATGTACACAGCCCAAAGCACATATGAGAATCATGCCAATCTATATCCATGTACACAGCCCAACAGCACATACTAGAATCATGCCAATCTACATCCATGTACACAGGCCAAAGCACATATGAGAATCACACTGATCTACGTGCATGGACGCAGCCCAACAGCACATACTAGAATCACGCTGATCTACGTCCATGCACACAGCCCAAAGCACATACGAGAATCACACTGATCTACATGCTGGACGCAGCCCAACAGCACATACTAGAATCACGCTGATCTATGTCCATGTACACAGCCAAAGAGCACACACGAGAATCATGCCAATCTACATCCATGTACACAGCCCAACATCACATACGAGGATCACACTGATCTACGTGCATGGACGCAGCCCAACAGCACATACTAGAATCACGCTGATCTATGTCCATGTACACAGCCCAACAGCACATACGAGAATCACACTGATCTACGTGCATGGACACAGCCCAACAGCACATACGAGAATCACGCTGATCTACGGCCATGTACACAGCCAAAGAGCATACACGAGAATCATGCCGATCTACATCCATGTACTCAGTCCAATAGCACATACAAGAATGACGCTGATCTACGTAAATGTGCACAGCTCAACAGCACAATTCAAAACAGAGTCAAGGCTAAAACCTAAATTAAAGCTTTAGCAGTGTTCAAATTTTCCATATGCTGCTACCATTTCCTTCAAATTTCATAACACTCAAATTTAATATTTGGCTGCACGCTTTTCTTACTAGATGTGCAATAAGTTTCTGGTATTTGCTAGTTAGACAATGATGCTGTGGACAGCATCTGCAGGGCCCTGCAGACCCAGACAGGGCTACATTATACCACTGTCACACAGTCCTTGAAATACGAAATCGGGAATATTCTTAGATGTACACCATCAATTTTCTGAGCGATTACTTTTCTTCAGACAGAATGAATATGAACGAAAGTCAGATGGCAAGCCCATTCATTCTCTCCTGCGCTGACATCATAGCCTTAATAAAGCTCGAGAAAAACAAAACTCTTCTAGCTCCCCTCTCCGTTTGTTTATTTCCATAGTCCAATGAAAAGTCAGCCTTCGACACGTAGACCTGACGCTTCCCCACGCCATTCCTCAAGATCATCATGAGAAAATATGAGGACAGAGGAGAAGTCGGGGCACCATGAATGTCACCCGCGCCCACCCCAGTCCCCACAGGAACACCGGCTCCCTTCAACTGTGAATAAACAGAGAGGCTGGCCTCAGTACAATCCACTCCAGCGTGTCCTTTGCTCTTTGGTTAATAGCGTCAGAATCAATGTAAAAGCCAAACACTGAGGTGCTAAGCCGGGCGTGGTGCACACGCCTGTAATCCCAGTACTTGGGAGGCCGAGACAGGAGGATCGCAGGTTCAAGGCCAGCCTCAGCCACTTAGCGAGGCCCTCCACAACTTTGTGAGACCCTGTTTCAAAATTAAAAAATAAAATAGGGCTGGGGATGTGGCTCAGAGGGAGAATGCCCCTGGGTTCCATCCCCCAATAAAATTAAAAAGACTTAGCAACTTGTTACAATGTAAAAATCATCCCTTTTCCATTTTTTAAAATTTCCTACAGTAATAAAGCATAGTGGAACGGAGGGGGAAAAGGGTTTATTTAGTTAATCCTAGTCATTTCTGACTTTGTCTTTAAACAATAATCATGTTCGGCAAAATGGTCTAAGGTAGAAGAGAGCGTCTGTCAACTTTCCTCACAACTTTTCCAATCATGAGGCACCAAAATTTTCTTCTTGCCCACTAGGCCGGGGCCAGTCATGTGGGTCACAAGATGGCCTTCAGGGACACAAAAGCAATGTCTTCTGTGAGAAATAGGAGCAGGTTGGCGTTCCGTTGTCAACTTCTCTCTCACCTCTTGGTGCCGTTTCCAACTCTCCACCCAGGGCTCTGTGCTCCTGGTGCACATCCAGGCTTCCTGCGCCCCGTCCACTAGGTATTGTGCCCTGCATCGATGCTGCACTTAAACTCTCAAATTGTTTCTCTCTCGTTTTGTCTTACGTGGTATCAATTTAAATTCATACTGTAATTAAATGGATTCTTAGCAATCCATAAATAGTAATTGGCTTATCTCTCCATTTGTGTTTAAGAGTGTAATGATCTAAATAGTTCACCCCAAATCACACCCCCATCCAAGAAATATCCTGAACCCTAACACAGGATGGCTGTGGGCACGGTCTCTTTGGGACACTTATTAAGATCCTCACAGCTTTAATCAGATTGCGCTCCAGTCATCAGCAAGGCGCTAACTTAATATGACTGACATCCTTACAAGATGGCCGGTGAAGACCCAGATGCTCAGGGAGAAAAATCACGTGACAACAGGCAGCCATGACAGGATGCAGTCTCAAGCCAAGAGCACCGAGGCCTGAGGGCCATCGCCAGAAACGAGTGAGGGTGGCAGAGGGAGCCGGGTTCTACTGCCACCCCCACCTCAGATTCTGACTACCAGAGCTGGGAAAGAGCCAGGCCCCACTCTGGTAAGACACACGTCGTGCAGCGCTTCGCCACCGCAGCCCTGGGAAGTGAGCACAAAAGGTATCTTTTGAGCTCAGACACAGGGGTCTTGACCAGACCGGGTGCAGAATGTGCTCTGAGCAAGGCGACCTCTTCCCATGGAGACTCCTGGTGTGTCTACGCCCGTGTGAACAAACATGTTTAAACAAGCTGCTTTTCCCACCAGCTCTTGAAGGGAGACGTCTTCTTCAAGCATGGCTTCGGAAATCAAAGGATCAGAGTTAACTCTATTTCTACCCACCACGTTTCCCTGCCCCTCTCATGACCCTCTGTCATGCCCCTAACCCCATCACCCTAACTTAGTGCCCACAGATAGAAATGGCTTATATGCCATTGCTTTTAATGACACTTTTTTCCTATGTAATTTGATTTTGCAGAAACTAACAGCAAAAACTATTGGTCATTAATTTTTAGCATCACTAAAGAGTGTTCATTTTCGGATCTACCTCTCAGTAGTCAAATATTCGCAGAAGAGTCAAAGTCAACATCCAAAATAAAGCATTTATTTATAATGTATCTACTTTTAGATAAATATTTAACGCTGAACTTTGTATACAAGCATACATATGTACTTTTAAATTAAGATAATCCTATCTCTACCATTATCCAACTTTTTAAACTTAAGATATAAGTAATGGGCACCTTTCCATACTTCTGTGGACGAAGTTCTACGTTAGTCAGCTTCCCATCACTGCGACAGATACCTGAGGTAGGCGACTTATAAAGAGAAGAGGTGTCTGACCCCCAGTTTTGGAGGTTTCAGTGCACAGTCAGATAGACATTTAGGCCTGGCTGGGGGGACAGGAGCTTGAATTATGCAAAAGTGCTTACCTCCTGGCTGGGACTCAAGGGAGAAGAGGAGGGGCTAGGTCTCCTTGTCTCCTTCAAGGGCGCGCCCTAACCACAGAGACCTCCTACTAGGCCCCACCTCTTAAAGTGTCCCACCACATCGCAACAGCACAGGGGCCACAGGGACATTCCAGGTCCAAGCTGTAACGGTGCCCCTTTAACAACCTCATAGCGATCCATCCCTGAACATTCAGCAATCTACGTAGCCAGGGCCTGACATTTGGAACATTTCTAGCTTGTCTCCTAACAGTAATGTCAGATATCCATACATCCTCTGTCTCATATGCAGTAGATTATTCATACCATCTGCTTCTAATAGTGGACTTACTATATTTTAATTTCAATAAGTATTGACAATAGTAACTTCCACTATTTTTAATTGAAATTATAATCCTCAACTCTACTGCGTTACCTTTGCATAAGCAAGTCATATACCTTGTAACACTATCCTTCATGCTCATATGCATTTTTAGAGAATAAACATTATTTAACTAACATATTGATCCATGGATAATGACATCCAAATGTGGGGTGACTCTGTGTGCTTATGGTTTATATATGAAATATATCACATATACACACACACATATTTCTACATGATTATGTTTGTGTATGCACAAAATAGCTAGAGAAATCTGGAAGAAAATATATTACATGAATCATTCTAGAAGAGGAACTGTTTGGGGAGGGGGACAGTGGTGAAGAACAGGAGTGGAAAAGAGAAATACTTTTCATTATACACTTTTTTGGGGGGGGTACTGGGGATTGAGCCCAAGGGCATTTTACCTCCAAGCTACACCCCCAGCCACATTTATTTATTTATTTATTTATTTAATATTTATTTATTTGAAACAGAGTCTTGCTAAGTTGCTGAGGGTCTCACTGAATTGCTGAGGCTAACATGAACCTGTGATCCTTCTGTCTCAGCCTGCCGAGTACTGGGATTAGAGGCACGCACCACCATACCTGGCTTATTACACACCTTTCATTACAGTTGTACTGTGCACCATATGTATATAATACCCTCTCAAAAGATAAGACCCATTTTTATAAATAAAACGTGGAAACCAGAATTACCTTAGAAATAAATATACAGGAGAGTTTAACTAAATCAGTGTAAATTTATTCAGTGTCAGTATTGTATATAATTTTTAAAATACTGACAATTAGCATGAAATTTTGTGTCTGCTACATTTTATTAAAAACTGTTTTCATTGTGGATCTAGTTATATTATTCTTAAATATAGAATTTTAAAATTAATTTAAGCCATATCTTTATTTTTCTTTTGAAACATACTTTAAATAGTAAAAAATAAATACCAGATTTAGTCTCTGCAAAACAAACAGAAAATCTTTAAGTTTTCCATTTTATAATGTGTAAGGTTAGACAAGGAAGAAAACTCATGGGTTTGAAATGGTTACATCAGTGGAAAATTAGAGTCTTTTTTGATAGTGTTAAGATTACTGTACAATTTTAGTGGGTTCTAATTGTTTATAATGGACTGAATTTTCTAATACCTTTTTGTCTTCTCTACAATATTAGCTTGGAATGCCACTATGAAATAGATCCCAAGTCTTAAAATTATACGAGAAATCCTCTCATAATTTAAAATGCTCAATTGGAGGGAATCTAATAAAACAAAAACAAAAACAAAACCCAAGCATTTCAAACCAAATATGTCGTTTGGAAGCAGAGTTACTCAAAATGTTAGCATGCAACTGAACATCTTCTTGAGCATTTCAGTGTAAGAGAAAACCGTAAATCTACTAGAAGCAACTACTGTTCCTGGAAATGTGGAAACTACCCTAAGCAGATGTGGTAGTATCTTCTAACTCCTGACTTCTTCTCATACCTGTTTCTTGTATGTTTTCCAAGTTGACCTATTGTTCATTGAATTAAATGCACCAAGAAGTTGCATAGCACAGCCCGGCTATACACAAGAATGGCACTCGGCGCGTGGATCGCTTATTGTCACAGAGCTCGGCACCGCCCTGCATTTTGAAATTATTATTTTTGTGGTCATTTTGTGTGTGCGGCATCACAATACCAGTCCCCTTTAAAAGCCCACGGACTGTCGCTCTGGGGCTCCCGGAGACACACGACGCGGGCTCAGATCTTGGCAACCTGTGAAAGTGCCCAGTCGAAAATTACTAACAGCTGTAGGTGACAGTTGTTTTAACAGCTGAGCTGACAGGATTAATTTAAATGCACTGAAATCAAAAGTAGAGAACACCTGTTTCGTCTTCTAGGGCCATTCGACAAGGTAGGCCAAAAGAAAAACGCACAGCCAGAACTGTGTCTCTCTCCTAGGACGCAGGGGGGGGGGTTCCGAGGAGACTGTCACCTTTTTGAAAGAGGTGGGGTTCGGTTTGAGCAGCGGGGGGCTGGTCAGCCTTTACCACTTTTTAACATCTGCTTCCTCTAATGTACCCCCTTTCCTTCTCTCCGTCTCTGTCCAAGGTCTTTGACCCTAACCCAACAGTGGATAGAGATCACTAGATTTCAAAGCTGTGGTTCTCACTGCAGCATCCTAGAAATTCTCTTGGGTTAATTAATGTATTCTCTTTGAGCTCCACAGCCACAGAAGAGCTGAGGGATTTTTTTTCTTTTCTCTCTCTCTCTGTCTCTTCTTATCTTTGGCTCCAAAATATATCATGTCATAGGAGAGTTTGCATTTCGAATGGTTGCCAAAAACTGTACTCAGAGTTGGTTTCTGTATAGGATATTTGTCAATATTTGATTGTTTTAATCTGAAAATTATTTCTCTAAAAGGAGAAATATGTAAATGGCTTTTTAAAGATTTGGCAATACAGAAAGTGTAGTCCAGGTCTGTATGGGTGAGGGTGGGTAGGTTGCTATAATGTCCTCAAAAGGCACATGTTCAGCTAGATTTGCATATTCTCAGGAACATAAGTACATAAATGAAGCAAAATTCCACATTCTGGAAGCAGAGTGTTTATTTTGCTTCACTTTCAAAAATTAGGCTCTAAGTTAGCTGGAGGAACATAGAGATTGTTTTCCCCAAAACAAAGGAATTATGTTGGCCTAATATGAAGACTGCTAATATCCATAAATCAGAAGCCATGCCATTAAAATATGCTCACAAATTTGACTCATATTGTTGTCAGGAAACATACAGTACCTGGAATGAATTTTTCAGTAGACATGAAGTTTGACCTTCAAAATTTTACCAAATTCTACATTTGCCCCACTTAAAATATACTTCTATCTTGTGAGGCAGGGAAAGGAAATATATTCGGGCATAAGACTTCTTCCTTCTTAGCCAGCTCTCAATGTTGAAAAGCGCAGACTGTAAGGTTTTCATGTTTATTTGATTTGGCCAAAGTAAAGATAGAAGACAATGTTGTTTTCCTTCTTCGCATTTAGTGGAAAATATGTGTGCATAAGCTATTTTGCAAAGCCCCGATTTTGGAATATTCAGAAACTTGGGGGCTTCTTAATAATCAAAAGCTACGTACTTAAAAGAAAAACATGGTTTCAAAATTTGGTTAATTATGGGAATGTAGGATGCTTGGTGCACTGTATGGAGAGTCCAACTTCCAGGCATACAGTATTTCCAGTTTTCCTATTTCATATAAATTAATTTAGCATTAAAAATACTTAAAAACTTCATTTTTAATAAACCAGATATTCTTCTTGAAATACTCTCATTTTTTTAAAAAAAGGGCCTCTTTTGATAGCCTCAGAATAATACGAATAATGAAAGGTTTCACCAACAGCTCAAAACAAAAACCAGCTTTTAAAGAGCCTTGGTTTTGCCCACTCACAGAGACGTGTGCTGTAGTGGAGTCATACTAAACAAGGGCGAAATGTGCTTGTATCTCCAAGAAATCTGTGATGATATTGGGGTATTTTAAATCTTGACGATGCAACTAAATCATTGCATTCCATGAAATGAATTGCAACAATAATAAAAAAATAATAAACCAAGAAATGAATTCCGTCTGGCAGTTAGAGTCTCTCCGACTGCAGTGTGGTCAGCGACTGAGGTTCTATCATAGAAACTAGCAACTGATGATGTATAGTTCCCTTTCATTAATCACCTGGTAAGTCCATACAAATAGTAATATGGGTGGCTGAGGTTGGATTACCCCACAAGCTGCAATAAAGAAACTCTTGGTAGAATAATGACCATCATATTTTCTTGCCAACATTCACGTTGTGGCTGTGTTATGGACAGTAAAAATGTTGTGACACATTTTAAATACTTTGGGTCAAAATGTCTAGCAAGAACTTGTTCTTCATGGTAGTTTCTTAGAGCAGTTTCCAAAGGAAAAACACAGATGGGATTTTTTTTTAGAAAGAAACATTTATACTTTAATGGACAATCTGTTATATGGTATTAGTTATTAGATCTCTTTAGAGAAAGATTCAAGAAGAAAATTTCGAACCCAGAAATAATATGAGCAAGGCCAAAATAAAAGCAAAGAGGAATTTTAAGAAGAATAAGTTATTCATTTTGTTTCCTTGATACCCAGGTTCTGAATTAGTGGAGGAGGGGCAGAGAGAACAGCAACTTAAATATCAGAGTTTAAAACATGAATTACCAAAATCCCAACTACTGAAAAACAATTTTGCCTAAAATGATAAATACTGATGTACCATCTCTCAGAAAAATATGGACTCTCATAAAATTTACACTAAAATACTTGTATATGAAATCATCTAAAGAAAGTATGTAATAAAAAGAATAAAAAATGGACAAGCTAGCCAGTGACCTTCAAGCAGTAGTTATTGTGGGAGCTAAAAGGAATTAATGCCAAATGATAGGAGAAAAAATCCCTCAAACTGTGTTTCCTTTTCTCTCATATTCAGTCCTGTCTTAACAATCACAAAAAACATCACACATTTCCAGCAAAGCTAATTGTATTTTTAAACCATTTAGTTCCAGAAAAATCTTTTGGCTTCTCTGTTTTGTGGTTATTTCAAAGTTTTCAGTCTACTGGGTGCACAACAATAATTGTTATTCTATTCTGCCTAATGATAGATTCTTCAACTTTTATAAAATAAGAAGCCATTTCTTCCCTGCTTTTTCTTTCTTTATACAACTCAGAGACTCAAAGAAGATAATTACAAACAATGCCTGAAGAATTGTTCGGTTAATGTTAATTTATACAACAAACTAATTACTACCAAATGGTAAAAATCACATGTGTGTGTCGTCTCTCCCACGCACGGGACTAAGCCAGCAGCCATCTGTCTCAGCCTGGGGAGGGCTCAGGGACATCCAGAGAGGGCAGGGACGAGCAGGGGTGTGTGGACACCTCTGCACAGTCACCTCCACATAAATGGTTGAGCTTCTGGACACTCCACGATTTCAGGAAAAGGAAAAAGTGGATATATAGAAAGAAGGCATTTCAAAGGTGTTTAATAAAAGCACATGTTTTCCTATAATCCTGATAGCAGGTAGAAACCTATCTTCAGCAAGTAATTGCTATATATTTTATTTTAGACACAAGCTACATATTTTTAAACTACCATGCTTCATCTATCACTTTGCTACATAATAAAGCATTATTGACCATTCTTAAGGAAGTTAATCGCTTCTGAGTTCTGAAGGTGTATCTCTATGTGTTTGAGCAATTAATAAAATAATCTCCTTGCCTGTGATGCATGTAACTTGAAAGATTGTGTCTCAATTATTATGATTGAAATAACATTATACATCTTAACAAATAATGATATCAGTCTTTGATAGCATTTTTCATTTAATCAGCCTGTAAATATATCATAGGCAACAAAATAAGGGCAGTATTTTTCTTTTAAAATCACAACGTAACTCTTGACATTTAAGCAATAATGAGTTTCAGGTAAAAAATCTGAATGAGAATGTAAAAGTATCAAAATGCGTTTTATCTTTATAAATTAAAATAATATGCATTCCTAGATGTAGTTCAGCATTCAGAATTGGTGCTTGGTTAATATTTTTGGAATTAAAAAATAGAATGAGAAAACAAGAAGTAATCACAATAATACTAATTTCCCCAAATATATATCCATTCTGGAATTAAACATGCTTTATGTAAAACATGTTTTCACCTCATTGCTACTGGTTATCTTGAATTGCTGGTGGTGAAGCAGAGGTTCCTCTAGAAAGTGCTTGAAAAGGTCACACAAGAGCGCCCTAGGACCCCAGCCCTGGAAGGGAGACTCTGGAAAGTTCCCTACTTCTTCAATTGTTTCTTGAGGTGATTTCATGAAAGTCGATAAGCGGCTTCTAGGAAATATTTTTCTGAAGTTTTTCCTGGAGGTACACAACTTTTTGGTTTATTTTTTCACTTTCTTTAGGAGGGTCTAAATATTTGGAACTATTTTACCTACTATTTTTGAACTGCTTTTCATATGTATGTCCTATGAGTGAGGAGTCTAGAAAAAATGATTTTGGAGGGCATTCCTATGAAATGAGCATTCCACAAAGCCTATTAGAGGCTCTAGCAAACGCTACAAAGCATGTTGCTCAAATTTTAATGCTGTATTTTAATGCTTCATGTAATAAAAGGTAGAAAAATTAATAATTATCCATTAATTTTTGTGTGGGGGGGCATTTTACCTCTGAGCTACACCCCCAGCCTTATTTTATTCTTTTATTTTGAAACAGGGTCTCTCTAATTTGCAGAGGCTGGCTGCGAACCTGTGATTCTCCTGCTCAGCTTCCAAAGCACTAGCATTATAGGTGTGGGCCACCATGCCTGGCTTTATTTTCTATTTCAATGCATTGGTATAGAGATTTATAGCATAAAATGTACAAACTTTTTTTTATTTGGACTACTGCAGAACACCTACTCAAAACCAATAATAAACCTCATATGTAATAGATCTGTAAGAGTTCACTATTTGTTTCTGCTTTTTGTCATATTTCTTAGTAAAGAAGTTTCCAAGTCATTTTTTTTCCCTGTTTTGTATAGTGACTTAATAAAAATACTGAAATAACATCTGTAGAACTTTATGTCTGGAAAGAACTATAAGACCCTTTAAGTGCAATTATTTGAAAACGAAGCATTTTTCCAAGTCAATACGGAAAATGATGGAGAAAATGCTAGCACCCAAGTCTTCACAATTTAGTATTTCCTCCATTAAATTCCACTGGAGCAGAGCTGGGAGCGCTGGTGGATGGCTTGCTTCTGGTCCGACACTGCTCACTGGACCACTTAATGAAATGTGCGAGGAACTCTGGGTAATAAAGTGACTGCTCCTCCCTTCTTGCCCTTCAGGACAGGGGCAGCAGACTAGATCTGTAAGTGCCAGATGTATACTACGCAACCCTACCAGTGCACCATTGCATCACAATAATATGCAAATGAATACACATTGCTGTGTTCCAATAAAGCTTTATAGACACAGATTGAACTTTATATAATGTGTGTGTGCCACAAAATATTTTCTTTTTTTTTTTCTCTCAACAATTCAAGACTAGGAAAAAACTCTTTGTTGTTTATAGGCCATACAAGCCCAGGCAGCAGGTGAGATGTGGCCTGCTGCATCTGGTGACCCCTGCTCTGGCAGGTCAAAATCAGTGCAGGAGAGAGACATAAACAGGATTTCTTAATGGAGGTTTAGAGCGAGCAGAAAATTCCTGGTAGGGATAAAATCTTAACTAAGTATCGAGGATGAAGAGCCACTATCAACGTGCTGTGTAAGGTAAAGGCATTGTAACTAGATGTGATAAGCAAAGAAAAGCCTGCTGGCTGGGAGAAGAGCCAGAGTGAGGGAATGCTGCAGGGAAGGGCCGGAAGTGAGGAGGGAGGCTGGAAAGCGGGACAGGAAGTGAGCTCACTGCCGGAGAGAGAGCGGGACAGGAAGTGAGCTCACTGCTGGAGAGAGAGACAGGAAGTGAGCTCACTGCTGGAGAGACAGGAAATGAGCACACTGCTGGAGAGAGAGACAGAAAGTGAGGAGGAAGGCTGGAGAGCAGGACAGGAAATGAGATCACTGCTAGAGCGAGAGACAGGAAGTGAGCTCACTGCTGGAGAGAGACAGGAAGTGAGCTCACTGCTGGAGAGAGACAGGAAGTGAGCTCACTGCTGGAGAGAGACAGGAAGTGAGCTCATTGCTGGAGAGGAACAGGAAGTGAGCTAACTGCTGGAGAGAGACATGAAGTGAGCTCACTACTGGAGATAGAGTGGGACAGGAAGTGAGCTCACTGCTGGAGAGAGAGACAGGAAGTGAGCTCACTGCTGGAGAGAGAGACAGGAAGTGAGCTCACTGCTGGAGAGAGCAGGACAGGAAGTGAGCTCACTGCTGGAGAGTGGGACAGGAAGTGAGCTCACTGCTGGAAAGAGAGACAGGAAGTGAGGAGGGAGGCTGGAAAGCAGGACAGGAAGTGAGATCACTGCTAGAGAAAGAGACAGGAAGTGAGCTCACTGTTGGAGAGCAGGACAGGAATTGAGCTCACTGCTGGAGAGCAGGACAGGAAGTGAGCTCACTACTGGAGAGAGAGACAGGAAGTAAACTCACTGTGGAGAGAGCAGAACAGGAAGTGAGCTCACTGCTGGAGTGCAGGACAGGAAGTGAGCTAACCTGCACAGGCTGACCACACCTACTCTCACAAAGGCCTCTGGGAGACCCCATAAATCACACAGGATGGTAGGAGCACTAATCACACGCCAACTGAAGCTCTTTCTCTTTTCCTGAAAATATATTACATAACTAACGACTCCCCGACCCCTGAATATTTTCTTTACAGCCATAAAATTTCCACAGGAAGCTGGGGAGGAGCAAAACCAGTCATCTGATCATAGGTAGACCAGGTGGGATGAGCAGCTGAAGGACATTAGCAGATGTGTCACGGAGGAGTAGACCCAGAGAGTTCTGTCATCGTTTCTGCACAGACACTTAAAGAGAACTGGCTACGGTGGTCACAGCAGCCACACCACGTGGCCTCCATCGTCCATCAGTGAAAAGACAACAACCACAACATCCCCGCGGACATCACCTCTTAATTCGTCATAAAGGATGAGTGATTAAACGCAGCGCTGCATGCTTCTTCTTGGTACGCACTCTAGCCTCCACCTACAGAGCCCCTGTCTAGTCACTCCCTTTCACCCCTTGATTGGTCCCCACAAAAGCCATAAACAACTTCAGAACAGGAACTATGTCTTTGATTTCTTTCTTCTCAGGAACCTATAAAACAACTAGGGGAGACTCACTAAAAGATTGCTGCCAAATGGAAGGATGGATAAAGAGGAAGGTTAGCATGGCAGGACACGAGTGCTGCTCCACTCTGGGCGTTGACAAACTGTACGCAGGACGCTCACAGGACTAGAAGGGCAGTGGAAACAGAAAGTAAGCGGGAGCTTCTATTCTGCATTGAGATCCTACTCTGTGTGCTTTCTTTTGTCCAGAACTTTGGAGAGCCCAGAGAGGTGGCAAATGCCTGGAATTCCAGCCCTTGGGAGGCTGAGACAGGAAGAGTCCAGATCCAAGGCCACCATGGGTAACTTAGAATCTGTTTCAAAATTAAAAAATGCAAAGGGCTGAGGGTGTAGCTCAGAGACAGAGTGCCCCTGGGCTCAATCCCTAGTACCACACACACACAAATTGTCAGAGATAAAAATAAAAGGCCGGGCGTGGTGGGGTGGCACAGGCTTGTAATCCCAGTACTTTGGGAGGCAGAGACCGGAGGATCCCTGTTTGCAGCCAGCCTCAGCTCTCTCGCGCTCTCTCTCTCTCTCTCTCTTTCTCTCTCTCCCTGTCTCTCTCTCTCTCTCTCTACCTAGTAAGGCCCTCCACAACTTCGTGAGACCCGGTTTCAAAATAAAGTACAAAAAAATAGGACCGGGGGTATAGCGCGGAGATAGAACGCCCTTGGGTTCGATCCCCAGTACCGCAAAAAAGAAAAAAAAAAGAAATTAGTTAGAAATTGAGTGAGATAAATGCTCCTAAAATATAACTGTAACTTTATTATTTTTATTTTACCTGCATGTATGTGTGCATGCGTGCGTGCGTGCGTGTGTGTGTGTATGTATCTGCATTTATTCATTTAGGGAAATTTTGGCGATCTGAGTTGGAAAGATTCATTCCTGTGTATCCAAGTATAAATACAGATATAAAACATAAAAATAGAGATATAGACCTAATACTTTTTAAATTGTAATTCTTCAAAAACAACAAACAGACAATATTTCAGAAGGTTTCACAATATTTGGAATTTAGATAGACCATTTCAAAAGGCATAATATATAACTCTCTGTATAATGTAACATACTCTTTGTGTGTGTGTGCGTGTGTGTGTGTGTGTGTGTGTGTGTGTGTGTGTGGTACTAGGAATTGAACCCAGGGGCATTCTACCTCTGAGCTGCATCCCCAGCCCTATTTTATTTTTATTTTGAAACACAGTCTCACTAGGTTGATGAAAGTGTCACTATTTGCTGAGGCTGTCCTCGAACCTGTGGTCCTCCTGTCTCAGCCTCCCAAGTACTGGGATTACAAGCGTCCGCCACCACGCCTGGCTCTGTAACATACTTTAAAATTGGCAAATATTTTCATTTAAATATTTTTAATTTAGATAGCAAAAGAAAAAAATCCTGGCAATAAAGAAATGAAGACAGCAAGATTTATTAATCATGTCTACTTAATATTCGCTATTGGGTCTGTGCTGTAATTCTTGAGGTGAAAAAGCTAGGCTAAAAAGAGCCAATCTTGATTTCTCTTCCCTTGTGTGGCTGCATTCCTGTGATTCCATGAGCCGAATGGTGAGGGGCCAGGTAAGGCAGTGACGTGATTGTGCACGGCAGTACAGAGCAAGAGCAGCGTGGCCCTCACACCACCCCCAGCACGGAGGAAGTAAAACACAAGGACATACAACTACTTCCTATCCCTCGCACTTCCAAACCAGGCGTATTTCTCCCTGACATGCGCTGGCTCCCAACCCCGCGACCGCCTCCTCCACTTGCTATCCTGTACAGAGACCCAATGGAGCAGCCCTGGTAGAAAGTCCTGAGCTGCTCAAGCAAGGATCCAGGCAAGAAAGTTATGCTCCCCCCCCTCACACACACACACACACACACATGAACACAAGCAGAGAAAGGAAGCACATTTATTCCTTCATGTGGCTTCCTGCTCCCAAGTCTACCCCATGACCGATGTCACGCCGAGGTGTAGAAACCTTTTGGGCTCATTTCCACAAACAAAGCATAACTTCTCAGAGAAGGACGGCGTGAGCAACATGGATTTAATTAATCAGAGAGAGCAAATCAATTCTTATCTTTTCACATACTAAACACCAGCACAGCCGCACAGTCCTGCTATAATTTATAAACAGACGTGCTCAATTATGGCGCTCGTTCCCAGCTACGGATATCTTTAGTAAGTACCCCTTGTGGGGGACACATTGATATTATATCAATGTGTGGGGAGGAGAGAACTTAAACACAAATTAAGTCAAAGCTCAGTATTTTAGCAAAGCTCACATAAGCCTGAGAACAAATGGCATGTTTCTTAGAAGGAGGTAAAAAAGATGATTTGCATACTATCTCATTTTCTACTTCTAATTAAAATGTTTACGTGTGAAAGTTATGTTGGCATTCTGGTCTGTTAACTGTCCATTTCAAAAGAAGTAAGGTGCCCATCATGTTTCATAGTCACCTGCGTGTGTCTTATTTATAGCAGTAACCATCTTCAAAACCCATTTTACATCGAGAGGCTTCAGTACAAAGAAAATGGCAAATAGAAACTTTTTCTGCAAAGACAAAACAAAAGGATAAAGTTCAAGAAAAGGTTCCTCACCCTTCTGCAGAACTGTCAAACAGCTTCTATTGACCGAGAATAGCACACGATAAACACGGCAAACAAAAGAGACGATGGAGGATGTGTTTACTTGCGCAGGTCTTTATTTTTCTATTTCATAGACACCCACACTGAGCAGTCTGCATTGTGTTAATAAGTAACCAGCAGCAACCTCCGTGAACAGAAGAGGGTTCCCAGGAGACTGCCAGGGACCAAGCAGCTGCTTGGCATGGCGGGTCCAACCTCCACACGGCCGCACGCCCACAGGAGGGAGAGGGCGAGGCTGGCGGGTGGGTGAGTACCTTAGCACCTTACAGCCCTCGGATTCGATGGGAAGAAAGGAAGACGAGTTGGGAAGCAAGAGCTATTTTCTTTTGGAATTGTCCAACCGTTTGAATTTGGGAGGGAACAAATCAATTTTAGGGACCAATCTACCACAGTGATCTTTCACCACAAAACCTGCCATGGTTATTTGGAAATTGACTAAACTCTTGCCCCAAGCAATTTAACATTGATGGGTTTTTCATTATTTTTAAATTGTTTCTAATATTGGCTCCATGATCACACACACACACACACACACACACACACACACACACACACACACATATAAATTTAGATCAAATTGAAATATTGTGAATAAATTTTTCTATCTCTAGTTTCTAAAATACATCTAAATGATATGCACAAATTGGGACTATAATGCACAAACTCAGTTTTTTTTTAGAGTTTACCTCATTTATGACATTCGATACACAAAGAAGAAAACTGTGTCGGGTCAGTCTGCAACCTTCTCCGTGTTTTCTGCTTCCACACCACACAACTTTGTTTACAGAGGTCCCTCGACAGTCTTTCCCCCGAGCCATGGGAAAAGTTGACCATAAATGGAGATGGACTCAGTCCAGAGACCATCAGGGCAGACGTGATCGCCACATCAGAGATGGTTTCTATGTGCTATGCATCTGACCTAGGAAATAACCAAATGACCAGGTGGATGAATGAGAGCTGCCTTGCACACTCCCGACAGTAAAGAAGAGCAGTCATTCTGAATCTTAGACCAGACCCTCATCTAAACCTCCAAGTTCATCAGCAGACGGGAAAGCACAATCTGGTACCCGGAGCTTGTTGCCACGTAAGACGGGCGATCTTAATCAACCCAGACGTCCAGGTCAGCTGCTCGCGCTGCTCGGCCCGGCCGCCCTGCTCTCTCATGCTGCTGGCCAGATTTCTCCTCGCGCTGAGGGCAGCTCCGAGGGGCACGCCGGGAGCCCTCGAGGTCTCCGAGCTCCGGGAGCAGGTGGCCGAGGCGATGCTGAGTACGCTCTCCACCGCCTCTAGTGCGCTCCGTGCCTTCCCTATACGCAACTCCTATTAAAAAAAGACCAAGCCTCCACTAGAACAAAACCAAGCAGGCCTATTTAATTAGGGCAAATGCTTGAGACCCACTTCTCCATGTTAAACACACAGCCACAAGGCCTAGGAGGTCTGATTAATTTTAATATGCACGGTCGTGACAAGAGCCTCGGGGGTAACTGTGGAAAACACACAGCATCCTCCGCCAGCCTGACAAGTCAGACTCATAAACTCAGAAAGATGTTCCCAGTGCTGCCCAGGCAAGAGTGCTTCTCTTCAGCAAGGCCTGGACCTTTAGGGTGCAGGGAAAGAGGCCTCAGAAACAGGTGGCCAGCTCTTCCTCTTGAATAAATGCAGGAAGAAGGGCTGGCCCACTCCACCTACGTTTATCTAAGTACAGACGGGGTCAGTGGGTCTTCTTTTAAGTGATCCATGTATTGAAAGCCAAAGTGTGGGACGGATGGATTTGGTTAAGGATAAGGAAAAGAGGTACCCCATTTATCTGAAAGGTTCAGAAGATATGAGAATCACTTGGGCAAAGAGATGTTTGGAATGATTTGTACAGTCCCGTTAGTGGAAAAACTCAAGTATGAGCAGGAATCAAATAGGCAGGAATCAACTTACTGTCTCTTATATTAAGACACAAATTGCTAACTAAAAAAAGAATGATAGGGCATATTCTTTAATGTTGTTGTATTTTATTGGGAAATGTGCAAATTATGACTTAGAAGAAAACTAGAAGCTATCTTGGGAACATGGTTTTCCAGTACAGATACCCCGTGATTTCAGCTAGGGTCCCCCTCTGTCAATATTTCCAACGACAATCCCCGAGCCTTTATGATCTAAGCCAGAGGGTCTTTCAAGAAAATAGAGATTAATTTTCTATAACACTTAATGAAATCCACAAGCTGGGGATAAACTGCTAGCTGGGTACCACTTGCAAAAGAGGCGGCAGTGAACAAGTTCCACTTTAGTGCTGACAAATTATGCTTCAGACTCCGCTCACTCCGCGGAAGTTGAAACACTTCTTTCTGAAGAAAGAGTCTCTACAGCATTGAAGGGTGTCGTCTCGTCCTGACCTTTGAAAAATAAACTCCTTTCTTTATCATCATTTTCTGAGTGTCAATTTCCATACAGTGGTGCCTTTGAAGAGGGAGCCTGGAGGTTAGACTCCCGCACGCGGGACTGGGAGAGAGACAGCTCCCAGGGACGGGCGGCACAGAAGAACACAGCCAGGATGGAGTAGGCCAACAGCAGCGGGAGAGGAAGGAACCGGACTTGAAAGAGCGCCATTGAAAGGCGCCCTGTTTGTCCTTCAGCGGAACAGCACTTACAAAGCTCTTCAGCTTGTACTTTGTCAAAAGGACAGTGAGCGGCTAAACAAAAGCAGCTCAGCCTCCACCAGCCCGTGTCTTCAGGCCTGCTCTCGTCCTACCTCATCAGGCCGATTTTAAAACAAGAGCAAGTCCCGAAGCGCGCCCCTCCTTGCCCAGTGAACGGAATGCTTTGGGATGCTGGAGTTTAGGAAAGCCCATCGCTGTAATTTCCCCACTTAAAATAGCAATTAGGAAGTCGATAAAATTAGGGGTAGCTCTGAATTTCTGTTTCAACTTGTCTGTTAATGTGATATAGTTCAATTTAATTTCTAAAAGGCCGCTCAACAAGAGACATTTAACTTATAAGAACAGCCCTGGTGATTTATAGTGTAAACTCAAGTTTCACACAGGCAGTGCCTATAGGGATGTTCACAAGGCCAAATAGCATGGGCCAGGGCCTGCATGTCCCACAGAGTAATGACACAAAATGCTCCAGTGCTCCACAGAGGACAGTCCACCGCCTACAAACCTGCTTCAGCAACGCTAAAGTAAGTGTGAAGGTAGGGTGGCCCGCGCCAGCTGCAGGATCGCATGCCGCACATGCTGACACATTTGCAATAAAAATCAAAAGGGCATTCGTGTAATTTTCTGGAAAAAACAGAGTATCATAGAAGGTACAACCAAGTAAAGTGAATTACGTTCGTGGCCCAGGCACGTAGCAAAGAGACACACAATGATATCCATAAATACTTTCAACTGTTAAAAGAGGTCAATTGATGAGCGTTCTATACGTTATTTTTGGTTCACAAGACCTAGGAATAAACATAAAGACTGTCCAGTCCAATCCTACAAGTGGCACAGCGGAGTTCACCGAGGGCTTTGGGCCTGCGACTCTAAGAATCTGCCCGACACTGCGCAGTGTCAGAGGCAGAACCAGAGGACAAAAGGAAAACTTGGCCTCTCCTTCACCCAGGGACGATCTATAGATAAATCTGAGGGCGCAGGCTTGAAGTCTGCCACAAAATACACTTTTTCGAGCCCATTTCATTATTTTTATGAGTTCTCCCAAGAAGAGAACTCTCTTTGTGAAGTCCGCACTAAAAGCAATGAACTGCTTCATGGGAAGTTAACACTGGGTGACTTTGGTAATAGGTTGTGCCTTTAGGGTCTTGTAAGATAAAGTTGTGAGCAAAGACTTTCTGAAGAAGTTCAGGGAGAAAGTTCCAGTTGTGCAAATAATGAGAAAGCGGAGTTCTCCCAGAAACAACATTTCACAAAAGAATGCAGTTTCTCATACCCAGGGAGCACATGGATCTCAGCAAAATGCTTCTGGAGGTGTGAGCCTCAGGCCCCAGGCAGGAGGAGCCTGGAGAGAGACAGTTGCTATGACGTAGAGCCCGACCCAGGCGGGACATGAAAGGGAACTACACGCACACACAGGCACGCACACTCGTGCACACAAAAGGGAGGGAAGAAAAAATTGAAATTAGGAGGGAAGGAAGAATGAATGAGTCACATAAAAGAAAGCTGGCCTCTAGAAAACGGTGAAACTTTGGGCCCACATGACATCTGTCTCCAGCCCCCACTCACTTTTATTGCAGAAATACAATCCACAATCGACAGTAAAATTGCCCCTCGGAGCTACATGTGGGACACGGGGTTTTATTTCATCCATTATCAATTCAGAGAAATTTTCTTTCCCTTTGAAAAAGAGGAAACTGCCTAAGTATATACTTACTGGGGGGAGGGGGTTTATATGAGTACATATCAAAGCGACTACTTCTCCCAGGGGTTTTATGGCTGTTGAGTTTGTTGGGTTGTTGGTTGGTTGGTTGCTGTTTTGTTTACTATGTACAGTAAATTTTCAGATTTTGACAGTTCTGACTCAGAATCTTTGGTCTAGAAGAGCATCCTGGGAAAGGAGCGCTGTGAGCCATGCTCCTGGTACCTACGGTAGCAAATCTTTCCAATGAGAAGTAACCGTGACTGTGGCTGGGTCCTCCAGCGTAAGGCCAGGAGAAAGTCATGAAGCCCATTTTCTTTCATTTTTAAATTAATAACTAAAACCGACTGCAGAGCTGTGGAAGATTAAATGAAGTGGCTCGCAGAGCATCGGGGAGGAGAGTCAGCCATCTGAAGGTCCCGCTCCTCCTCTACCCATGAGAGCAAGGGGCACCCCTGAAGACAGTTACACTCTTTCCTCCAACACGCCAAGTTGGTTGAGGTTAGCATGGCTGGCAGGCTGAATATCGGAGGAGAAACACACTGACGAACGGACATGTGCACAGCATTATGTAGAGTAAGAGTAACAATGCAGGCAAAGAATCCAACGAGAGATGGATGGGATTGCCGTGAGTGTAGACAACTCCACCCAGCAATGCGGGCTCCAGACAAGAGGAACGGGACTGCAGCTAGAGAGGAGGGTGCAAAGGAAAGGTGGCTTTTTCTGTGGTGGTTCTAAGAGGAAGACGTGCATGTCTGTGAACGGAGATGGCTGCTTCAAAGGCAGGCTGAAGGTAACAGACAGTACAGGAAGTTGATAACAAGAAGCCTGCTACACTCTCTGTATCTAAAAGGACCCTATTTTAAGTGAAATCTAAGATACTTACCAAAATAAAAGGCATGTTCACCTCCACTGCAATTAGCCTAACAGTGAGTGAAAATCAAGTTAAGACTTGGGTCTTAACTGCTGCTCTGTGTTTGTAGACCCCTGGACACCTGGGAACATCCACCTACCTTGGCTTACTGGGTAAACTAAGTTATCCAATGCCTTAGATTTGTTCAAATTTAATGAACAGTGAAACAGTCTTTAAAATTAAGGTGGTTGGCCCAGCGTGGAGGTGCACGCCTGTAATCCCAGTACTTGGGAAGCTGAGACAGAGGATCACAGGTTCAAGGCCAGCCTCAGCAACTTCGCAAGACCCTGTTTCAAAAATAAAAAAAAAGGTTGAAGGTGTAGCTCAGAGGTCGAATGCCCCTGAGTTCAATCCCTGGTGTCAAAATAATTAAAATAATTAATAAAAATTAAATGAAGGTATAAACACGGTTTCTGAGTGATAAAGAAACAGTGTAAGGAATCTGAATGTGTGTTGTAATTGGATGGACAGGAAGGAACTGGGACCACAGGACATGACGGATGCGCCACCAGCTTTTGCTCCACCCGCTGTGTGAGCTCGGGCGGATCTCTGCCTAGGTCTCCCTCCCCAAAACGACAGCAGAGGCCTCAGCTGGGCCTGCCATCCACTCCACATCTGATTTCTCTTCATCCACAGTTGTTTTTCTCCTAGACAGTTTTTCTAGAATTTTTTTTTAATTAAGATATTCTCCAAGGCATTTTTTGGAGCAGTTTAAACTCAAACATTTTAAACTAGGATAATCTTCCATTAAAAACTTTCTAGAAGTTTGATCACTAAGAATTTAGTAGAGAATTATTCAATCCCACTTAATTAATGAATTAATTAATTTATTTATTTATTTTGTGATACAGGGGATTGAACCCAGGGGCATTCGACCTCTGAGTTACACCCTCAGCCCTATTTTATTTTTATTTTGAAACAGGGACTTGCTAGGTTGATGAAAGTCTCACTACTTGCTGAGGCTGTCCTTGAACCTGCCATCCTCCTGTCTCAGCCTCCCAAGTACTGGGATTACAGGCATGCGCCACCGCGCCCAGTTTCTCTTCAGATTGTATAAATCTTTCGCCTTTTCAATCCCACTGTATTATTCAATATTTCAAAGGAATGTAGACACTCACATGTTAAAGGGCGACATTAAACCACTGCTTGGTACAAGTCCTAACTGGAGGAAGCAGGGTAAGTAGAGGCGGCAGGCATGGATGCAAGAGTGCGGCCGACATTGGTTGGAATAAGGACCCTGAGGTGCGGCCACTTCCAGCCACACTTAATCACCAGTTGCCTTGTTTAAGAATGGAGAAAATGGCAGTCGGGGCACCGAGGACAAGTGTCTGGTCCTTCCCGCGACTGGGATAGCCCTCGTGATAACGTGTCCGTAAAGATGACATAGAATGTTTCTCCTAAATTACTTAATGGTAGTTAACACAATGTATACACCTTGACATATGTTAGAAATTTATGTTTTTATGTATACCACACTTTATATATTTTAATGCATTTTCCCCCAAGAATCAGCATTTAGTGTCTTGACACAGGAATCATGTGTTACATATGTTGGTATTAAACCTCACTGTCACTCTTACACTGTAAGTGTAATGAAGACCGAGAGCACAGATATTGCTGAATATAATGGGACTCTACTACACAGGCTAGATATTTTGGGCCATATTCCATAGGCCAGACTCTTAAGGCCGGGGACTTACGAACTTGAGCGTACCACGTCGGGTAAACTGGCTCTGGACATCAGAATCTTTAGCCCCTGACCTGTTTGTGTCAAGTCAGGCAAAAACCCTGATAGACTAAGAAGATACGAACAAGAATATACTATGATATTTTTCTCCTAATACAACTTTTAAAATATTTTAATTAATTGCTTAAAAATAGGCTAGCTGGAATAAAGAAGAACGGTCTTTTCTTCAGCCATATGCAAATCGCATTCTCTTCCTAACCATTTCACCTCCGTGGCCTTCTTTTGTGTGGCTCGCTATTCTCTTTTAACTTCTACATTTCTGTTAGTTTGCTATTGGCAGGGGGAAGGTTGGGAATAATGCGATCTTTCTATTGAAATCTGCGTCCCCCTCAACGCGAGCAAGGGAGGCACGGATCTGGCACCCTCATAATGATTTAGCTGGGGCTTAATGAAATTTTCATCACAACCTGCTGTTCATTTTAATGGCCTTTGAAAAACAATGGGAAAATAGCTGGAGGGAAGAAAGGATTTCTGCGGCGGCATATATTTGTGAGTTTCGCATTGAGTAACATTCGCTCTGTCTGTTCCACGGGTCTCCACGCTGCTGTTCTCTTCACAGAGCTGTAACAACGTGCACTGGCTTTCCGAGTGCAGTTTGCAGTTCTTTTGCTAAGTTGATTCCTAAGTGCTGTCTTCATTTTGATGTTACAGCTCGTGTGTCTGTCCTGTCCCTAACCTTGCTGCCCGATGCTTGCAATGACATGAAGTGGTAGTGACTACTCTCATGTCTGGCCACACACTTTGATTAATGACGTCTTTTAAACCAATGTAACTTTCTGGTGGTTGTGCGACTTTTATACGTCTCCTGAGAGATAATTCCTTGTGTTTTTCCCTCGCAATTCATAAAGAACACATAGAAAGTTCCTTCGACATTCTATTTGCTAGACTACAACTTTCTGTACTGTTACTGTCTTGTTTTTCATTATGATTTAGATTCTCACTTTACCCAAATACATGTTCCTCCTTGATATCTTTCAATTGTTGCAGTTCTTAAATAAGAGTGAGTATACTGACAGTTCTGTACACTCAGAGCAGATATCTAGGAAGCGTGTGCACACATCAGTGCATCTTCATGGTTCTCTATTCACAGAGAAATCAGCTTTCTGAAACCCAGGCGTTGTAGATGCTTGCCTTCTTCAGGTTCAGTCCGCCATTAATACTGTCTCTCTATTTCCCCCACATCTTTGTATTACTTAATAAGTAACTCCTCAGCTGAACTTTTAAAATATTTTTAGAGGGGAAAGTATAAAAAATTGCATCATTGTGGAAATACAAAAATACAAACGGTTTACTGTTCACGTACAATGGTGATGTTTCTTCATCCAGTCCTTCCTGCTATGGATGCTCCAGCTCTGCTCTTCTAGATATTACACTTCCCTCCTAATTCCTAATGTGTGTGTGCCTGTGTGTGTGTGTGTGTGTGTGTGTGTGTGTGTGCGTGCGCGTGCGCGTGTGCATGTGCGTGTGTATGTGTGGTGCTAGGGATTGAACCCAGGGGCATTCTAACTCTGAGCAACACCCCCAGCCCTATTTTATATTTTCTTTTGAAACAGAGTCTCACTATGTGGCTGAGGGCCTCACTAAGTTGCTGTGGTTGGTCTCAACCTGCGATCCTCCTGTCTCAGCCTCCAAAGTACTGAGATTATGAGCATGCACCACTGTATACCCGGCTCCCAGTAATTCTTAATGTCTCCTGCTACATTAACGGGGGGCTCTGTCTCCTGCCTTCTTCCTGTTGGGATTTACTCACTGGGATTAGGCCTGTTATATACTTCCAAGTTAAAAGTCTGCATCCACTTGTAAATTGACATGATACATCCAGGGAACCCCAAGGTCATATACCAAATGTCCACAGAGAATGTCATATGAAGATAAAGCCCACCATTTTCCTTTGTAATACAGTATACAAAGGAAAATGTAATACAAAGTTGATGTTTTCTGATCCTTATCCCTGCATCCTGAAGGCATCCCAAAGTTGGCATTTTAGAGAAACACATCCTAACTCATTGTATGAAGATAGCATTGCCCCACTTACCCAAACCAGATAGCACAGGCATTTCATAATAGGAAAACTATAGACCAACATATCTCACAGACATAAATACTAATGTCCTCAACAAACACGAGCAAGTCAAGTTCCAACACTATATTAAAGAACTATGAACTGTGACCCAGGGGGATTTATTCCAATTGTGCAGGCCGGTTCAACATTTCATATCACCTAACAGTCTAAAGAGGTAAAATCGTGCATCTACCAACACATACAGAAAAAAAGATCTGACAAATATGAAATCATTCATAAATCATACATCATACCAACACATACAGAAAAAAGATCTGACAAATATGAAATTAGTCATGAACAAATCTCTCAGCAAACCAGGAATAGAGAAGAAACGATCATCTACAGAAAACTTACAGCTAGCATCACATTTGATGGTGATGGCTTTATGCTTCCCCTTATCATCAAGAACAAGGCACGGTGTCTCCTCTCACCACCCACACTCAGCATCGTACTGGAAGTCCTAGCTCTTGTGATAAGACAAGAAAAGGAAAGAAAAGCTACACATCTTGGAAAGAGAAATGGAGCTCTCTGTTTGCAGATAATGATTGACTATGTAGAAAATCGCAAGGAATCAATACAAAGCTGCTAGAGCTAACTGTGACTGTTGAAAGGCCACAAATACAAATTTATTGTGTGAAAGTCAATTGTTTCCTATACACCAGCAAAAAGCAATTAGAATAAAAAACACACAATCTGATTTACATGTACGTCTACATTTTATACCAAAATAGAAATACTAGAGTATAAATGTAACAAAATATATATATATAAGACCTATATGCAGAAAACTATGAAACTCAAAAGAAATCAAACAAGATCCAAATAAATGTAAAGACATTTTGTATTTATATATATGGAGATTTAGTATTTTCAAGGTATTAATTCTTCCCAACATGAGCTACAGACACAACACAATCTCAATCAAATTCAAGTTGTTTTTCTGGATATATGAAAACTAATTCTAAAGTCTCTAAGAGACTCAGGATAACTCACACAACACTGAAGGAAGGGAAGGAATGAAGTTGGAGGACTGACACCACCTGACTTTGAGACTTATGACCAATCTACAATAATCAGAGCAGCATGGTATAATAAAAAAAATAGGCCAGTTAGTCACTGGAACAGGGCAGAAATAAATACACACAAGGGCAGTCAACTGTATTTACAAGGGAACAAAAACAACTCAATGTAGAATACATGGTACAGACAACTGGACATCTATAAGCAAAAACTGAATCTTGATAGAAAACTTATACCTCTTACAAAAACTAATTCAAAAAGGGTCACAGACCTAAAGTATAAAATGTAAAATTATAAAACTCTAGAAGGTAACATAGGAGAAAATCTAAATGACTCTGTGTTGTGATGAATATTCACATACATCAAAAGCATTAAGCTATACAAAAACTTGATTAAGTTGGACTTTATTAAAATCAAAACTTCAGTTCCAAAAAAGAAAATGTTAACTTAATAAAAATAAGGAATAAAATCACAAGCCACAGACTTGGAGAAAATATATTTCTGATATATGCAAAATACATTTCTGATAAAAGACATATCCAAAATATATGGATACATCTTAAAACTCAATTACATGAAAATTACTCAAGAAGCTGAGACAGGAGGATCACAGGTTCAAGGCCCGCCTTGGCAACTTAGCGAGACCCTCAGAAACTTAGTGACACCTGTTTCAAAATGAAAATTAAAAAAGGGCTGGGGGTGTAGCTCAGAGGCAGAATACCTCTGGGTTCAATCTTCAGTACCCCCCAAAAGAAAATAACTCAATTAATGTACAAAAGAGTTAAACAGACACCTCACCAAAGAAGATATATAGATGGAAAATAAAATAAATACAAGAGAAGATGTTGAACATTACTTGTCATTAGGAAATTGCATGTTGATATAACAATGAGATACCATCATATACCTATTTGAATGAATAAAATCTAAGAAATAGACGATATCAAATGCTGATGAGGCTGTGGAGCAACAGGAACATCCATTAATTGACTGCAGGCGTGTAAAGTCCCATGGCCACGCTGAGGATAGTTTAGCAGTTTTGGACAAAGCTCCACATTATGTTCTCATGCACCATGGCAATCACGTTGCTAGGCATTTACTCTGTTGAACTGATAACTTATGTCCACATCAAAAACTGCACATGAACGTGGATGGAAGATGTACTCCTCATGACCCCAAGCTGGAAGCAGCCAAGATGATGCCCTGCGCCGTGCAAATACACAAAAGATGGTGCATCCATACAATGGACTGTTATTTGCTGATAAAAGAAATGAGCTATCAAGCCATAAACAGACAGGGAATAATGTGTACTTACTAAGCGGAAGAGCTTTCCGGAAAAGGCTACATGCTGCCGGATCTCTACGATTCTATTATTCTATATGATACTAGTATTCTATATGATACTCTAGAAAAGGTGAGGCTATAGAGGTAGAATAAAGACCCATGGGGCTCCAGGGGAGGTGGGGTGCACAGGTGAAGTTGGGGTTTCTGGGGGAGGTGGGGTGCCCAGGTGAAGCTCAGGGGTTCTGGGGGAGGTGGGATGAACAGGTGAAGTTCAGGAGTTCTGAGGAAGATGGGGTGCCCAGGTGAAGCTCAGGACTCTGTGGGTGATGACGACGACTTTCGTGGCACAGTGATTGTGGGTAAGTGATGGGATGCGCTGATGAAGACGATCAGAAATGCAAAACACAGGGTGAATGTTAGTATAAGAGAATCTGAAAACATCGTTTAGGAGTTTGTGGAATACCAGAAAGGAAGACAGAAAGAATGCAACCTAGTAGACATGTGGGAAACAACCTCTCTGTTCCGGGGGGATAAGTTACCTAGTAACATGGGAAATGGATGGATGTGTGAGCCGGAAGAAGAGGCTACGGGGCGGCGCATGTGCTCGCGGATGGGGCTCTGCTGTGGAGCTGTGGTCCTAACTGTCACCCATGCGACCTGGAACTGAGCAGTCAAGCCAGGGGACGGTGGGTGGAGGGAGCGGCTTTCTCACGGCTGGGGTGGGAGTGTGACCCAGGTGGAAATGGGTTCGTGCTGGCGATGTCAGTGAGAACTCACGCTCAGCTTGCAAGAGATATTGTTAAACACAGTGAAATCTACCGATAGATAAATGTACGGGTTAGCAGACGCACAGACGTGTCTCTGCTGTGTCGGCCTAAAGCCCCTCAAAGAAATGACCCCCCAGGAGCAATGAGTACACCCAGAATCCAGATCTCTTCCTCCGTCAAAGGAGCCAGGGCTTCTGAGAAGCCTGGTGCAACCAGAGAGACATCTGATTGCAGGACTGGAGTAGAAAATATCCAAATGAGCCTTCGGCATCATAGAGCACTAGCAAGTCAAGAAGGGCTAAAATACTGACAACAAACAGAACCTTACAGACAGTGATGTGGACAGTGACACGCCAAGCATGAGACAGATGTCCACAAGTCCCGAATCTCATGTATAAATGACTGAATAAATTCATAAATGGTGGGGGGGAGAGAGACATCTCCCATGCAAATTCCAGATAAGCATTGCAGACACCCCACTGTACCCCCTACTCCGCACACACACGATGTGCACAGCGCTGTCCTTCTGGGTACGGTGTGCACAGGGGCAGGGAGCAGCCGTACAGGGAGAGACCGGACAAGCGTCACCTCGGCCCGCTGATTGGGGTCAACGTCAATATTCTTAATCACATAGAAAGGATGTAATTGATGTGATGAGACAAAAATTGCACTTTACCTTTGTGGTCAAACTCTCAAAACCCCAAACCCCAGCTTAATTAAGAGAAAAACATCACAAAACTCCAGTAGAGGGACGGTCTGCAGTATACTTGAACACGATTCCTCAGAACAGGGTGACTACAGCCAGTGATCATGAACTGGATATGTCAAAAGCTAGAAGAAAAAATTCTGAGCATTTTTACCATAGAGAAATCATAAATGTTTGAGGAGATACATTTAAGCTGACACCAGCCAAGCAAGTGTGTACTGAAATATCACATGGTATCCAGTAACGCGTACAACTTTTATGACTTCACATATCAGTTGAAAATAAATGTAATTATTTTTGTGTTACTGGGGATTGAACCCAGGGGTGTTCAACACCTGAACTGCACCCCAAGCCCCATTTTTTAAAAATTTTAAAACAGGGTCTCACTAAGTTGCTGAGGGTCTCACCAAGTTGCTGAGGCTGGCCTCAAACCTGCAATCTTCCTGTCTCAAAAAATAAATTTAATTTAAAAAAAAAACAAGAACAGTCAAATTGTGACAGCCAAAAAGAACCTAAGGAGATATAATAACTAAATGTATGTGTTATCTTTGAGAGCTTCCTAAAACAGAAAAAAGCTGCTTAATGAAAACTAGACATCTGAATAAACTCTAGCCTTTAGTTAAAAATCAGGTGTCAATATCAGTTCATTAATTACAGTAGATGCAATCATGCTAGTATGAGATGCTGATAAGAGAGGAAATGGTGTATGGGAGTGGACATGGGGACTTCATGCTATCTGCTAAATTTTTCTGTAAATATGAAACTGTTCTGAGAAAATAGAGACCTATTAGTTTGAAAATGTATGGATTATAATAGTGAGCCATGGCCATACTTTAGGATATTTGGCAGCTACTTTTTCAAAACACATTTATTAATAGGAGACAACAGTTATACTAAAATGTTAAGAGAAACACAGAAGATGCAAGATGATTTCAAAGGAAAAAGCTAATCATGTCAATGAATAGAATAGATAAAACTAAGATAAGACAGAAATACATCATAGAATTAAGATTTATACCAGAAGGCTAAAATTCTAGTTAGCTTTTATTTTCTTCCTTGTAGTTTCTTACAATTCTGTGTGTGTGTGTGTGTGTATGTGTGTGTGTGTGTGTGTGTGCGCCTGTGTGTGGTACCAGGGATTGAACCCAGGGGCATTTTATCTCTCAGCTACACCCCCAGCCCTATTTTATTTTTTTATTTTGAAACAGGGTCTAAGTTGTGGAGGGCCTCACTAAGTAAATGAGACTGGCTTTGAACCTGCGATCCTCCTGACTCAGCCTCCCAAGTATAGGGTTTACAAGCTTGCACCACCATGCCTGGCTTCATTTCTTACATTTTAAAAGTAGTTCTTACAATAAGACCATGTTGTTTTTAATATCAGGGGAAAACCCCACCATATTGCCTGGGTCCTCCTTAAAATTCCTTTTTTATCCTTGGCTGATCAGAGTATCTAGAAACTTCCTTCCAATTCTAAGATCATGAGAATCACATACATTTTAACCAAAATCCATGTCCCAGCTCCATTTCTGGTAGAGACCCAGAAATACTTAATTATCGTTTGACTTCTAAATAATAATAAATTGGTTAACATATATTTTGAATCAAATATACTCATTTTTTTGGTATGTGTGGTACTGGGAATTGAACCCAGGGTCATTCTACCTCTGAGCTATACCCCCAGCCTGATTTTATTCTTTATTTTGAAGCAGAGTCTCACTAACTTGCAGAGGGCCTCACTAAGTTGCTGAGGCTAGCCTCAAACCTGTGGTTCTCCTGTCTCAGCCTCCCAAGCACTGGGATTACAAGCGTGAGCCACCGTGCCCAGCTAAATACACTCATTATTTTCCAGCGTCCTAACAGATAAGGAAGGAGCCCAACTCAGCACTCCACGGCACACATGCAGTTTATTTTTGGAGCAAGGTGTGCCTCTGCACGTCACTGTTGGTTGGTTGGATGGTTGTACACTTCCTTCTGATTGAATCGGGAGGCAGGCCCTGTGCTTAGCCTGGCACCATGCTTAGGGGGATGCAGGCTGAGACAGGGTCAGCAGAGTGACCAAGCACATGCCGTACCTGGTGACTGTCATTCCGTAGGACCCTGTGCACACTGCTACAGTTGTGTTAGTGGCTCGTGTGCTGAACTTTTCATATAAGCCCATGTGTAGCACCATCAGAAACTATTAAAGAGATCTGGAGATGAAATCTTAAAAGAGTTTCTCCCAACAAATGTATATCTAACAGAGTTAGAGCATTACTCTTTTTAAAATAAGCAATAGGCCTAACCATATTAATTCAAGACTATATAAGCAAGAGACCTACCAAGGGGGGATAAGATAATAGTAATGTATATAGGTTATGAAAAGTAATGAAATTCTCAAACGTCCCTTGAGGAGAGGAAATCCCTGGAGATAACCAGGTTGCAGATATGTGACAAGCAGGTGGCTTTTCTGGGCTCTGCTCACCTTCTATTTGTGACTCTTTATAAGTTTCACTCAACCTCAATTTACTTGTGTGTGAAGATACAGAAGTCATCCAAATATAAATTTATGATGAAAGGTATCTAGAAAGACGTGTCTAAGTGTTTCTAAGAAACAATACTGTCCGTCTTCATAGCATTAGGTCTCTGTTCTGTCCGGTTTAACTTTGAATATATAAATTAAAAACCAACCAACAGACAGACAGAGCTAGAAGTGGAGATTAAAATGACACTATGAAACCAGGGGCAGCATGGACTTCTCCTTCCCGGGCTTTACCTTCCGGCTCGTTTTTGATGAGCTCTTCCATTTTCCTCTGCTTCAAGGTGTCCACGACGTCGGCTAAGCTCCCCTTGCGCCTCTCGGGCGTCCCCAGGGCGGCGCTGCAGAGGGACTCGCCCTGCCGCCCACCTTCTTCTGCCTTCTGAGGTGAGGTAGATGAGTT
Source organism: Glis glis (assembly GCA_004027185.1). Classification (NCBI taxonomy): domain Eukaryota; kingdom Metazoa; phylum Chordata; class Mammalia; order Rodentia; family Gliridae; genus Glis; species Glis glis. The sequence goes on along the minus strand of PVJS01001121.1, from coordinate 21,793 downwards.
GTGTGGGGCAAATGAAGACATAACTTTATTGCCATCAACTTCCTGAAAAGGAGAGCAAAGGAAAAGAGTTTTTGTTTAAAATGCATGGATCACGTGGCTTATTCAGCTGGCACATTAAATTAAAAAAGTGAAATGGCAGCTTTTGCAAGAGCCAAAGAATAAACCAACTTCACACATACACACACACACACACACACACGTATACACACACGCACACACACAGAGCAAGTTAACTTTGCAGGCACTAGAGTGAGTTAATTATCAGTTCATAGCAAAATCCAAACGTGGGTCTTCTCTCCCTTAAGCTGAGACAATCCAGTGTTCAACTAAACAACAAGGTCGTCTTCTGCAGAGCCTCTACTGATTCGACATGTTCATTTTCTGCTCTTGTGTGACACTCTCAGATTTTTCTCTGAACATTAAACAAAGTGGTCCTCTGCAACAAACTTCCTCCCGACTTTGCCGTATTTACACAAGTACCATGACGTGTGCTTTATTCTCCTTTTAATAGCGGCCTGTTCTTGAGAGCACTCTCCATTACAGCGCCCCATTCTCCACCTTCCTTCGTGCAGGGGAGGGAACCTCCGCACTCACCACAGAGGCTGAGCGTGCGCGTTGCTTATGCTGAAGGCTCCTTAGCTCCCCAGGCTACCTGGAGCTCCCGTCCCTTCCGTCCATGCTCTTTGCTGTTCTGCACTTTGAGCTTCATGTGCGCTATAAAACCTGTTTCTGCACATATTGCTTCTTCGTAAGCATGTGTGTGTGTGTGTGTGTGTGTGTGTGTGTGTGTGTGTGTGTGCTGCGTGCGCAGGATTCATTCTGTAATTCTAAAATGTAAATATGTGTTTGTATCCTATTACTATCATCCCCCCATTTCTACCTGAACTTTGCAATATGGGGAACCTCTGGGGTACACTTTGTGTAATTCACTGACTTGATCCTTCAGGCTCTTCCTACAAGAGTGGGGCTGAACCAGTAAGAGAACCAGGACTTTCACCGTCCTCTAACTTCCCACAGAGCAGAACTCTGCTCAGAAATAAAGCTAGGTCCTGAGACCTCCCGGGCTCACCCTAAGTATATTTCTAATTTCTACAGCATAAAAGTTTCCATTTAAGTATATCTGAGCATGAGCATCTTTAATATTTAGGAGAGCAGATTATACCTGTTTACATATCCCTTCTCTACCTACTTAGGACATATTGATAGGTTCTGTTAACTTCAAAAAACTGACAAATCACATTGATTGATATCTAATGTTTATAAGGTTAACGCTAAGATTTTTGACTAGTTTAAAAATATACTAAGAATACTTGACTAAAGCAATTGTCATTCTAGTGTTTTAAAATAGAGTAAAAATGGAGATGGTAATGCAAACAGTATGTTAATAGGATTTCTGTGAATGGGAATTAGCGAGCAGAGGGACATTAGCTGGGATCGGCTGAGGCATGTGGTGAAAAGCAAAACTAAAAAATGCGTGCTGATAGAACCTTCCCGATTATAATTCAAAGTCCCCAATGATTTCCATTTCCCAGACATTAAGGAACATGCCTCTGATACATTATTCCTTGTTTGAATATTCTATATATAATTTAGTTTCTAACATACTTGAATATAGAAAACAATATGCGTAATGCGATAATTATAAGCCCCTGTAGGTGAGATGAACGTACGCTTTTGGAATTATTTATTTAAAGCCCACACAGAAACATAGGTAAGCATGTACACACAATGCACACACAGCCCTAGGAAGGAGGAGTCACAAATTCATTCAGCAAATGGGCATATTTTTATGAATCGCCCATTATACACATTAGTTTGGCGTCATATGCAATGCAGAATATAGGAAGACCTCTGCATTCATTTTCCACAGAATACAGTTCTCCTCGTTTCTCTCCAGGGCCCAAAGCAGAATCGCCCAAGGTGGGCATCACTCTAAGATTTCTATTTGTTCTCTGTTTTCACAGTAAATGATGAAAAACTTCAGAAGCAAGGATGTGGCAGTTGGCCTTCGTGTGCCGTCCCTGAGAATCATGCACGTCTTTCTACAGCACGTGACCACGAGAGGCAAGGGCACTCAGATTTGTAATGCAGTCGAGTACATTCAAATATCAGAAAACATTCCAAATACAATGTCCCATGTGCATGTCTCCATTTCCCCCGCCTCGCTAAGAGGAAAGAGATGCGTTTAAAGAGCGTAACACATTTCACAAGTGCTCTGGACTCAGTCGCCACCGCACGATAACCATTGATTAATTAATTGAACATTGCTGCTACTCCATGCAGGAATACTTATTTTATCACCATTTCACCTGTCTGATTCCATTCTAGCCTCTGGCACTGCTCAGCCCTTTAACCATCGGGGGTAGTCAGCAGCTGTTTCAGTGTGGGACTGAGCTGTTCGTTTGCACGGTGAAGAACTTATTACTGAGCCTGGCTCCGTCTCCAGGGGAGGAGTCCAGCGTTGCAGTGTCCTCCCTAGGACGGCCCCTCTCTCTACTCTGCTGGCAAGAGACATCCAGCGTCAACACAAAAGGGCCTAGTGGCCAACTGCCATAAATAGTTAATCAAGTCTTATGAACTCCCAGGACAAGAAAGTTTCAGGACTCTGCAGACAGGCTCACCCAACTGTGATGTCTGTCTTCCAAAGTTTAATGACACCAGAGGGTTATGGACTTTCAGAATGAAGTTAAGTGATCTTCCCTCGTTATTCTTGAATAGCTTTACTTACTCTTGTTCCTTTTCTTTGCAACCAAGAGAAAAAGAAAGGGGTGCCGCACACATCTATCTATCCTCATTGAAGTATCTTTTTTTTTAAATCTAAATAAAAATGTATTAAACCTATGGCAGGATAATCATCCCAATCAAATAATTTCAGTCTCTATACTAGTGTCAAGCTTATTATAATAATGCAATATATTTTGCAATTCTATTATAATACTAATTCCTGGCATATTCTCATGCAACAGGATTCCTATGAAATTGAATATATCCTTCCTTGCATTATTTTGTGACTTTTTATAAGCAAACAATATTAAATGTTGTTTTAATAAAATTATATGAATATTGATATTTAGGCTTGTTTTTCTTTATTTAATATCTTTTCAAAAATGCATTCTCTTTAAATCATTCTAAAGACAGAATGTTGCTATGAACGCTTTTGAGAGATATCCTGTTTCAATCTTAATATTTAAAGTTTAACTTAGGTAATATGATGATTGGGAAGAATTAACTAATTTGAAAAAATAAGAGATTATATGGAACTCAACCACATACATATGTTTCCTTTATTATTCAAATGACATTCCATCCTGACTCCTGGCCACAAGAAACACATTATTGTGCTTACTTCTCCATCCTATAAATGGGAATTAAGTTCAAAAAGGTAGTAAAACCACTGCATTTAATAATCTATCAGACTGTAGTTAATAAAAATGATAACATTAACTTAATACTTACTTTGGGTCAGGCATTATTCAAAGTGGTATACATGCATAAATTACTCCTCATGGTTAGCCTAATTATGATTTCCATTTCCTAGTTAGGGAAACTGAGGCACACAGACTGAGGTCAATGCATGAGGTCACATGGATCATAAAACAGTGTAGAAACTCAACCCCAGCCTACTGGGTTTTAGAGCCCTTGGTCTTAACCTTAGTGCTATTATGCCTCTTAAAAAAAAAGAAAAAACAAACAAAAAAATGGGTGTACACTAAGTGCAATCCCAGCTACTTGGGAGGCTGAGGCAGGAGGATCACAAACTTGAGGCCAGCCTGGACAATTTAGTGAGACCCTGTTTCAACAAAAAAGGGGGGGGTGTTGGGGATGTCACTCAGTGGCAGAGCACCTGCCCAGCATGTTAGAGGCCCTGGGTTCCATCCAGCTCCACAAAATCAACTGTCTGTTGTGTATATCAATCAATGCTATCCATGAACAAGACACGCTGTCATCTTAATCATGAAGTATAAAATGAGAGTTTTCCATCCCAGTATGTTCAACGCCTAAAAAAAAAAGTGACATAAATGCCTTTAAGTTAGTTCAACCAACTACATTCCAGTCTCATAAATCTCTGTCCAGCCAAATATACACTGGTTTATGTCATATTTAAAGAAACGAACTCGGACATTAAAGCCAACACACCGATTTTTTTTCTAAGTGGCTAATCAGAGAAGTGTAGCTTGATAGTTTGCTTTTTAAACTATCTTTATAAAGTCTCTGGGTATCTCCTCTTCAGTAAAATGAAGTTCTGAACTTAGAAAAAAAGTCAGTTCAGAAGACTTGAAAGATTGTTAACTGGCTTCTCCTCGATGCAAGGTCGTTATCTTGCATCTTGCACAGAGTAGCATGACATGACCTGCGGACACAAGGAGAAGACACTCGGCCACTCGGGTGTGACGCGGCCATGTTCTTCATAGAGCCATGGGCTGTTCTCGTAAAAGTCACCAGGAAACAGCGAAGCAAAACCCTGAAAAATATCTTAAACACTATGTTGTCTGTTTACTCCTTAAATCCTGTTTAAAAAAGGATAGAAACCTATCTTAGTGCAAAAGTTTATCTTGAATTTTACTATTTGTAATCTGTTCCGCCATATTGGGAGATGCCAAATTTAATTTAGTAAGAGTGAAATAAAAAAGTATTAGGTAAAAAGTTCTTTCAAGTACTTGTAAAGTTTACTTGATTAAGATAATTTTTGTTAAAATGTCTGCATGGAACCTTAAACCCTGCTCTACTCTGTAGATTACAGACCTCTTGGTTACTATAAATGCTCTCCTAAGCACACATGGGTACACACATGTACACACACACACACATACACTCATACAACCACACGCACAATTTCAGTTTAGAGTTTTAGAGAGTTGCTTTTCTAGTCTCAAAATTCCAGCTATGAACCTACTCCAGGACATCTTCTAGGAATTGCTGCTAACCGTGGAATCCAGGGTAAGAAGCTCGGACCTAAATGTGTATCTGCCCAGAAAAGCACTGTAAGTTCACCAATATATACAATTATAGGATTTTAAATAACCAGGTTTTTGCAAAGAAAACAGGCCTCAAATAGCTTTCATTGACATTTTATCATGATACAGACATATACAGCAGTAACTTATAATTTTACTGTTCCTAAAAGAAGCAATTATGAAGATGTAAATATTTCAGTTATTCTTTGAGAGTAACCCAAGCATTGAAGAAAAAAGTATGTTGGTATGGCAATCACGGATTCATTTCAGCAATCCCCTCATGATAATGGGTAGAAAAAACTGAAGTACAAGACAAAACTAATTGCTAACTCTACTAAAACAAATGTTAAAATTCTGAAAGTAAGTAATTTCAGCTCAATTTTCAAATACCAACCATCCCCAAAACTGGATATAGACACAAGAAGGATACATCCAGGAAAAACCAATACTTTGCAAAGATCAACAGAGAACACTAAAAGTGTTTCTTTGGTTAACAGGATCAAATTTGGTATTCTGGGAATACCTAACAAACAAAAGTTAGCATAGACAGACACTCTGGCAGTGTTGCTGTACTTGTGATTGCTGCTGATTTTAAAGGCATTCTATGTGAAGTCTTTCCTTAGCTGCTTACTGGGTACTTCGGTCTGGAGGTTTGGAAAAAAAAAAAAAACAAAGACGGATGGAAAATGGCAAGAGCGGTTTTCTTTGGGCTATCTCTGCATTCATCTGCCCCGGGCTTATCACAGCTGCTCACCGTTCTGTGTTGGCAAAAGCCACCACAACACCCATGAGAACTCAACAGAGCTTCTGTAAGACTGACAATCCCTAGTGCGGAGCTACAGGGCACACTAACTGAGAGTGAGTTAGATGAGTGGCTCTCAGTCTACCTGGGGATGGACCAGCAAGCTCTGGACAGGCATCTTTAACTCCCTGGGGACTGTGATGATCAGACTCTAGGCCTGCATGCCCTGGCCTATTCTGGCTCGCCTGCAAGCTGCTATCATAAGAACCCAAGGACAGTTCTTAAGGAACCCTTACATACATTTCAACACTTTCTATAAGATTCCTGAAAACTAGTACTCTGAATCCATAAGAAAATCCAGTCATCACAATATATGTAGAACTGGAAGAAATTCTAAAATACTTAAATTGATAACCGGATTTACTTTTGCTCTCTGATCTATGGAAAGATATATTTCATGTCCTGTGCAGTTCTAATTTTTAAAGGCCACTAAAGAAAACTTACAGGTCTCTTCAATGCAGATGTAACCCACTCTTGAGACAGACCTAATACTCTAAACAGTGATAGGGCTCATCAAATTTAAGTAAAAGCTTATCATTTTATAAAATGGCTCCATTACATTTCAAATATAGATCTAGCTCATACTTCATCATTTAATGTATTTTGGGAAAGTATAAACAGAAATGCTTGATGTTTTTTTCAAAGCCTAAAAATATAGACTCTTTTAAAGATTGCTGCTCAATAGGGTAGAAATTCTGCAAAAGTCTAAGTTGGTTTACATTTCTTTGCCAAGCATTGAAACGAAATGTTAGATTAGGCTAGATTCAATTGCCGATCAGAAAAATAAAAATTAAAATTAAAAAACTAAAAAATTAAAAATGCATTTTTTAAAAGATGCATTTGCAAGGTTCTACAATAATAAAGGACAACAGACAGCTTAGTGACAAGTGATTCGTAGTGTGATCCTCAGACCCGGGTCCCTGAACTCATATTGCTGGCATACCTGGGAATGTTTTAGACATTTTTGCCAGCCCTCTTCCCAGAAGTCCTGAATCGGAAACTGAAGGGGTAGAACCTGGCCATGTGTGATTTAACAAGCCTTCAGGGAGAGAGACTTTCAAGCTCAAGTTCGAGAACCACTGCTATAAAGTAAGCCATGAGTGTTAGGGACAAGGAAAGAGGGAGCGAGGGAACCAGGTAGTTAGGGAACAAAGGAGATGGTTAGAAGCTGCAGTGGGGAAGAAATATGTCGTTACACTGATAGGACAGGGTTGAGAAGAGGGAGAAAAGAGAATATATCCCAGGGAGGAGAAGGTGGGGGCTCTAAGGAGAGGCAAGGGTAACGGGACAAGCACATGTTGAGGGCAAATGATGTTTTTTTTTAAACCCAGTCATTTTTAATTGCATAGATCAGAGAATCTAAAGTTTTCATCAAAATTGCATTATACAAATAGGTTTTTCAGAAATATTCCAAAAATAGGGTTTGAATTTATTCATAGTTTGATCTCTTTTATAATATGAAAATAAAACAATGCTAGTAAGTTTCCTTTGTTTTCTCAATCCTCTGGTATTTGCCACCTAACTTAATTCCACTAAATGAAACTGAAAATTAAGGGCAAAGTTTCCAATTATCAAGAGAGGCTACAAACAGGAAAGAAAGTTCAGAAAATGAATTCATTTCCATGTAGATACTATAGGAGCAGAAGTGTCTAACGTTTTCTGTTTTTGAAATACTCCTTCAGAATCACGTTTGCTAAGAATCTCAGAAATGCTGCATTTGAGAATAAAATGTATGTTTTCATGTGCTCTCAAAACCACTTAATAAGCAAAGTGGCATTTAGAGAATTGCTAATACATTAACTAATAGAACCTGTAAAAACAAAGAACATTTTGTGCTGTGACAGCCTCATTATCTTTCTGCTGATGACTTGAGCGCTGTCTTACTTATGATTAAATATTCTGCAAATACACGCTAAGACATTTGATGATCTCTTCCCTGAGGGCTCAAAGGTCAGCCGTAAGATGTTTCTAAACAAAAATCAGGCTGCACACAAAACATCCCCATTTAACATTCATCATTTACAATAAATTTACCATTTATCGCAACCAGCCACTGATTATATACAAAGCTCCTCATTTTCCGAAGAAGTTTCTAGAACATCCTTACTGTAGTTGTTAGTAAACTTGACCAAATACCTCTTCGCTCTATTCTGAAGGAAGAAATGAGGCTTGAAGAATTCCTTATATTTTTACCTGTTTGTGTGTCAAAATTTGTAAGTTAGTTGCTTGAGTATAAAGAAATTAGAGAAATGACATTTTGTTGTATAAAGCAGCGGATGCACTTTCTTCTGTGGAGTAGACACGTCGTAAAGTTAACAAGCTGAGTGTTTGCTAACATCGTTTGTAACTGGAAACTGACTCGTGTGTAGTAAGAAGTAGAGGAGATTTGAGTCCCGTTGGCCCAGGCAGTGGGCGTGATGGCGGCCAAGCCCTGTGAAGCCAGCTGAGCGAGCCGTAGTCAGGGCTGGTGTCTGGTTTAAACCCAGGCTCTGTTCTTCATTAACTGTCTAGTCCTGGGCAAGTCATCTCAACTCTCTAAACCTGTTTCCTCATCCAAATAATGCACAGTGAGAGACGACTAATCCATATGCGCTTTTATACATAACATTGATCTCCAAATTTAAGCAATTAATGAAAACACTTAAATAGTAAAAGACAAGGTAGTGTTTTATTAGCTCAATTTTCTCTTTCATTGAGGCAATAAAAATGTTTGGGGCTGGGGTGTAGCTCAGTGGTAGAGCATTTACTTAGCACGAGCGGCCCTGGGTTCATTCAAACACACACGGAGTGTTTGAATGCCAACCCAAGAGATACCAAGTGCCGAGAATCTGAAGCCAAATCCCTGTGGTTCAGATCTTGATTCTACCGCCCACCAGTGTGTGGCGCGGGAGGGCAAGTGACTTAACCTTCCTATGCCTTGCTTCTCTCATCTGTAAGATGGTGATAACCCTAGCATCAACCTCCTTAGATTCCCGGAGGATTGTGGGCTGAAATGGAATGAGGCAGCTGAGTTAGGGGACTGCATAACTTAATAGATGCGCTACAAGCTACAAAACCCGTAAAATGGTAACTGGGACATGACACCAGCTATGCGAGTGTTTGAGGGCTCCAGGCATCGCATTAGGAAATAGAACAAAATATGCAACATACAAAAATAAATTTAAAAAAAACAGGCCATTTACTGGAAGAGTGGAGAAGAAAATATTAAGAAGAGACAACCCCTTTTCCCATTTACCCCACCCAAAATAGGAAAACATGTGTACAAGTAGTTTCAGAGTTATTTCTGCTAAAATAAAACTGTGTCCCAGGGAAACATTATTTTTAGTGTATTAAAAATTAATGTGTCTCATTTTTAATCTACCATAAGTTTTGTTTAGGATGAAAGGCAGTCCACCAAGTGCCATGCAATAGTAATATGATTTTAACTCTGTTCTACACCCAATTTTTGAATTTCACAGTCTCATGGTTCTCTACAAGGTGATAACTCAGGAAATGGTCAAAGAAGGAATGTTCAACTACTACTCATCAAGAAATAAAACTTTTGGAAGTCAAGTCTGAAAAAAATCAAGAGTAATCAATTATGTTTCATGAATACGTGACACCAATTACTTATTAAGCCATATTTATACTTTTCTTCACACTTCTCCTTCTTCTTGAGAGACAGGCACATGGAAATGTTTCTTTCTTCATGAGAACATGAGTACCTCTCAATTCTCCTGCAAATAAATCTGGGTGTTCCCTTGCATCATAAATACAAGACACCAGCAATGGTGGTATGAAGGATACGTAGGAACTGGTCCTGGCTTCTCTCTTCTGATTCAGCGACACTGTGAATGCAGTCCCCTGTGGGTATTTTGCCTTCTCCCTAGATCAGTCTAGCATCATAGTCAAACCATCAGACTAATCTTACTTTCCTATTAAAAAAAAAAAAACACTAGCCAGGTGAGGTAACCCCAGGTACTCTGGAGGCTGAAACAGGAGGTTTGCAAGTTCAAAGCCCACCTGGGCAACTTGTGAGACCCTATCTCAAAATTAAAAAAATAAATAAAAAAGGCTGGGAATGCAGCTCTGTGTTAGAATGCTCCTGGGTTCAATCTCCAGTACCACAGAAACAACACAAAACAACAACAATTAAAATTTTAAAAATGCCAAGGGCCTATTTTTCCCCACTAATTAAGATTTTCAATTAGACCACTATATTTCCAGCAAAAGTAGCACTTTTCCTTTGAAAGCAGCCTTTAGCATGCATTGATATTAGGCAGTGATTTGAACTATAAGAACTGTAAGCTTTGCTCTACATTCTAATATAATGATAAAGAAATATGCAGTCCATACACTTGTGTGAAGTTTCCCAACTTCCTAAATTATTTAATTTTACTATAAAGCAGAATTTCCTGAGTCCACTTTCACAGGCATATAAGGAATTCATGTTTTTTTTCTTTTCCTAATACTTGGAAGTGAACACAGGTCCTAAGCTACAGCCCAGCCCTGGCAGACATGTCAAGACCACCCTAGGGCACACACAATCACAGAGACGCAGACACCTTTATGTAAAACATTAGGTTCTCTGCAAAGATGAACTTACCACAGTTTATGTGAGCAATGCTATATGCACAGTTGATTTCAGACTTTTAGCTTTAAAGAATTTTAAAAATACTTGTAAACTGGACATTTTCCTGGTCAAACACACAAAATATGTTTAAAGTCACTAATAATATCCCAGTAAAAATACAGTGAACACTCTGGGGTTCTTAATGGCACTGTTCTAAGTGTTTGTGGACTTTATTTCTTCTAATTCTGAGAGAAATTCCATAGCGAATGTCATTCCTACTTGGCCTGTAAGGAAATTAAGGTTTCTAAGACGCCTGTATCCAGCGTCATCCCTGCACATGGAAAACTGAACGATGGGGCTCAGCTCACGCTGGTCCTCGCTCAGCGACCCTGCCCTCCTCACCTGCTTCAGGTGCCGCATGAGATGCCGAAGGCAGGACAAGACAAAGCCGGGTGTCCCCTCCAAGAGTTGACAATCTGAGAGGCAGAGAAATCGCGGGAAACTAAAGCAATTGTAACAACTGTAGAAACTGCCAATTTGTAGAGTGGCGAGTAAAAGTAAAAAGTGCAGCAGTTCAGAGAAGAGAGAATGCCGGAGATCAAGGAGAGATGGAAATCTCCTATCACAGCACGAGGCCCACCATTTTGGGACTGCTTATTTAATATTCTTTCTGTACCAGGAAGGCCGGGAACAACTCTGATTATTCATCATGCACCCCAGACCAACTTCCACTTATTAGTGCTCAATACGTACAAATCGAGTCAGTTATTAATTTATTAAATCTTTACGCATTGTCGTCGTTTAGTCTGAGCCTAAAAGTAGAGAGGAAAACACCAGAAGCATTCCCAGAGGCATCCCCAGGAAGTTTTATAGTGTACACACACACACACACACACACACACACACACGCACGCACGCACACACGCACATTTGGGAAGGAAGTGTCCGTTAACCCAAAGAAATGGAGAACAATAAAGACGGAGGCGCGTGCTGAACATGAGGTCACTTCCTGGAGGTGATGACAGAGAAGCAGAGTTGACCTTTGACCTGGCAGGCAGTGGCGGGCTCCTGTTGATTGTATGGTGAGGGATTCCATGAAAGGAGCTTGCTGGGAAGCGGAGTCCAGCAGGAATGTAGGAATACCGGGCAGAGGAGGAAGCAACAATCTCCCCTGAACGGGGAGCTGCAGCCATGACGTGCGTGACAACATAAAGCTGCCCTCTAGATCCGAGTGGCGAGAGTTCAAAATAGCTGCCAAACCCGCCAGTCCCTGGGATCCTGGGCTGCCGGGGAGAACGGGTCCCCGCCACCAAGGAGCTGTTTCAAACCGCACATCTTCAAAGTATGTGTGCTCAGATCCTACAGAGATTCTGTTCCCTCCTCATCTGTTCCATCCACAGTCCAGTGACCATCCCCTCTACGGGGATGATGCGTCCTATGGAAAAGGGTCAGCAGATACTTGTAAACGGTTGGCTGGCCCCGTGCAATCCCCAGGATGCATTAATGACAGCATTCGCCAGGAAGGCGGTTTTCCTATCTAAATATGCCCATGTGCATGTGTGTGAGAGGTGTACACAAACATGGGCTTCATTATTTTCTTTACAATTTACTCCTATGAAATGGGTAAAAAAAAAATTACTAAAAAATCAGATACTAGAAACATTTCGAAGGGAGTAATGATAGGATTAGATAAGAGGAAAATAAAGAAAAAGGAGTCAAAGGCAAATACAGTTCTTGCTTGGCAGACTGAAATAATGATTATGGTATTGATAAAAATAATGGTTAGCAAATATATGATTTTTAAGAAAGAGTCAGTATATCTAAAAAGTTTTAATAAACCCATTTAACTAAATTAATTTATGATTTGAGCATTGTCCCTTATTTCTGACCTCAGTACTATAAGTGAAAAGCACCAAGCCAGGGATACATGTCTGTAATCTGGCACTTGGGGGGCTGAGGCAGGGGGGTTGCACAAGGGCCAGCATGTGGTACCTTAGCGAGACCCTGTTTCAAAATAAAAAGGCTGCGTGGGAGTGTAGCTAAGAAGTAGAATGACCTTGGGTTTAATCCCCAGCGCCACAATATATAAATAAACAGCCTCATATAATCACCGTCAGGATAGTCAAGCATCGACTCTCTATTGTTTGAGATCTTTCAATGCATTTGTAAAAGAACATAGAAATACAAGATGTAAGAGAAGAAATGAGTGTTGTGAAATGAGTTCTGAACCCTTCTTTCCAGTGACCACTTTAGGTCAGCGCCCTCAGAGTGTGTCCAGGGGGAGATCGACTGGCCTAGCCCTCTTGACGTACATCTACAAATGGCAGTCATAAGGGCGTGATACCTTCTCCTTACAAAACTTGGGTTTACCATGTAAAATTTGGGAAGTTTATCAGTATTGACAATTACATTTTAAAACATGAAAAATATTTCATAAAAAGATGCATCCATAAAAACACTAAATGAATACCTACAGAATAAGCCAACCCATGAGAGCAATGGGGAAATGAGAAGATTCGAGGACAAAGATGTCAGAGTTAAAGATTTTAGATATTCCAGGAAGTAAAACTATACAGTCAGCCAGAAGATAGCACTGTAAGAGAGTGCTGTAAAAGTAAGGGTCAAGTCAGATACTGAGAAAGCTGCCCCTGCTGCCCTTAGTGAACGGGCTCCCAACACCAGGAGCTTGGTGCTGCGCCATCAACCGCAGGCCCACCTGTCCTGCCTTACAGAGCTCAGAATGAGGAGGGGAGGGAGATTCACCAACATCAAACAAGTATGGCAGAAACCAACTGCCGCGAGCACATTGAGTGTGCTCAGGGGTGTAAATAAGAGGTGGTGCTGTATTTCTGTCAGCAATAAATTACTTTGGTCATGTTATGGCCAGATATAGAACGGCCCCTTGAAGAGCTCGTAAGTTGGTGTTTGGAGTTGATATAATCGAGTCTTGAGGGTTGTAATCCCAGCAGTAGGTAAATCCATGGATTTACCTGGGTGGTACTGGGTAGGCCGTAGGGTGTGGCTGGAGATGAGTCCCTGGGGGTGCGGCCTTGGGGATTATATATGGTTCCACCTCCCCCTGCTCTCTCTCTTGCTTCCCGCCTCCATGATGTGAGGAGCACAGCCCATGTGCTCTCCCTCGCTCTGCCTCCCGCCGCCATGTCCTGAGATCCACGGTCCCCGGCCTCACATGGACTGAACCCGAAACTTTAAGAAAATCAATCTTCTTTCCCCTAAGTTACATGGTCAGGTCTTTAGATTATGAATGTGAGGATGCTGAGCGGAACAGGTGGGGATATACAGGTACAAATAAAACTGTTCAAGGTACACACGAGCCTATGGTAGATAGAGGGAAGATAAATAATTTTGGATTTTAGACCAGTGTTGCCTTCTATAATTCTACTTGACTTTCTGTGTTTTGAATATCCCTGGATATTTCTGATATCCCAGAGTGAGTCTGGCTTGATGATCAATAAACCCACAAAAACACTAATCCATAAACGAAGGCTTGCACTCTGATATCCTCCACACCGAGAGAACACAGGCTTTATTTGTGATAGAAAGCCATATTGTTTGACCAATGGAGCTCAGTTTAAATAGTCATTTTCTTAATGCATGAGATTTATTAAGACCGTGTCTCAGGGTGGGAACCAAGCCGGCACTGCCCTGCGTACCAGCTCTGAGACAGTTCATCCACACGGGCTGCTTACACAAGTCCTTTGCTATCTGTTCATTATCCTTTGCAACATCAAACAGAGAAAAAATAATTAAAAAGCTCCTATTGAGCACCTAGAGACCTTGAACATAGACGGGGGGTGAACACAAAGACAGAATATTTGGTTACAAAAGTCACACTTCATCTCTTTAATTAATTTTTTTTACAGTACAGTTTTGGTTTTTCCATTATTTTCCTTCTTCTCCCTCAGTTTGAACGGAAGTATACACATACATGTATACATTTCATTAAGAGGAAAAGAAATGGGTTGTCTTTAGTTAAGATGTTTCCATTCTCCGGGACAACACATTTAAAAAAATAAATTGCCTGAATAAATTCAATTATCTAGAGAAGCCAAGGAAATCACATGCAAATGATATTAGATGCAGAGGCCATTCCAAAGCTTCATGTTTATTTTTATTGTTTCAGTCGGTGGAAGGGAAAAGCTGTCCAACTGTAACATCTCTGCCTTGTTACAGGCCCAGTGTCTCTGGTCCTGAGAGTTGCGTGAGTCCGAGCACTGGGAGAAGAGCGGGTCTATCCCAGGAATGGAGGCTCGGACTCCCCTGGGTTAAGTCAGCACTGCTGGGCACCATGCACATTGTGTATAGTCTGCTCACAGAAAGCAAGGAACACCATTGTAAGTTGTCCGGCATCAATCCAGGCAAGGAAAACTAGCTTAAAATATAGGGCATCTAAAAAAGTAATAAGTCCACATGTGTTAAATTATCCTGTGACAAGACAGTTACTTCTGCCTTCTGACCCACGAGCATCATACGGAGCCTGCGCTGCCCGCCCATGACTTTATCAGAAGACACTCCTCCAATGAGCAGCAATTATAATACATACTTTTTTTTTTTTTGCCCTGTTCGTTCAAGATGACAAAATAAAATGAGGAAGACTTAGGCTGCTTTTGTACTAGATTCTTGCTGGAATTCTCTGGCTTCTTCCGCTGAATTGACGTGCTACCTGAGTTCTCCTGAAGTGAGGATGTACCAAGTGTCAAGGTGGCACATGTCTGTGTTTTCTTGCCAATTCCAAATTCGTTCATTCAAACCACTCACTGTAGGCCAAATTCTTCTCCGACTGCACAGAGCCACTGGCTTTCCTGGAAGGGAGAGCGGCTTTGTGCACGGCAACAGGGAAGTCAATGGCGGGCCTGCGCGGGAGGAGCCAGGGACTCGGGGAAGGAGAATCGAGCAGGGCCTTCTGGAGGGGACAGGGGGGCTGGACATAGCCAGAATGAGGAAGAGCTCAACAGTCTTGTTTGGGGTCCATTCCAAGCCCTGGCAATTCGAGTGACTGGGAATTTTTCTCTATGTACTCAGTAGGTACCTTTATTTTTGCTCTTTCTATGGCCACATTGTATGCCTGATGAAATAGGGGGAGGCTGTTTCTCTCCTTTTACGTATTTTTATTTAATGTTCTCTCACATAATTAACCTCAGATTTCACTCATAATCCGAGGGTGTGTTCTGGGCAAAATAATAGGAGCTCCATTTATTAAAATTATGACTGTGCCAATCACCATATGGTTTGTTAGTGGACAACTTCTCTGATCCCTCCTAACAGACCCGTGATGTAGGAAATGTGATCGCCGCTTTTGCACATATTGAAACTAAGTTTAAGCAGCGGACTTAATTAAATAAAGAATCATTTGAATCCACATCTCTCTATGCCATCTAAAGTGCTTTCTACCACTGGGCCATGCAATTTCACATCAGTCTGAAATACCTAATTGTTCTAATTTTACTAATCTTGGTTTAATTTTAAGACAAATATACATATATATATATATATACACATATATAAATACATATGTACACACACACACACACACACACACATATATATATATATATATATATATATATATAATCTTTCAATCCCAATATATTATTTCCAATATTTCAGTTTGGTTTTAGGATGTGCTATATTAATATAGTTAGTTCTCCATACTACTTTTAATTGGCTATACATTTCAATTTCAATGACATGTATTTCCAAGTGAAACTTAGGCAATATTGTCAAACTCCTAAATAACACACACACACACACCAGTAGAGCCTGCTCACAAAATTTTTTAACCATATGCCTATTTTTTTTTTGACAAAGCATTATCCTGGGTCCTGGAAGGAATACAAATAATCTAACAGTCAAATCCAATGTTTTTCACGAATTCTTCAAAATTGGAGACTGATGATCACTGCACTTCCCTAGCTTCCTGCTGGCCTGCCCTCAGCCAGCTCCTCATCCTTCTCCCAGGAGTTCCTGTCTTAATGTTCAATGCTCTGAGGCACAGATTCCCAAAGCCAGGATACCAGATACTGCTTCTACCAGGTCCGCTGGTGCCATTGGAGGTGTTGAATAAAAATAAGGGGGTGGTAGATGTGCCCTAGGGGGTGCTGAGTAATTCTTTTTCTGCAAACAGGTCAGTTTTCTGAAAACAGCCAGTCAATTTGGAATCTATGCAAGGTAATTCAACAGCTATAATGAGTTCCTCTAGGGATTCAACCCAGGGACATTCTACCTCTGAGCTACACCTCCAGCCCTATTTTTTATCCTTTATTTTTAAACAGGGCCTCACTTAGTTGTGGACGGCCTCACTAAGTAGGTGAGGCTGGCTGCGAACCCGTGATCCTCCTGTCTCAGCCTCCCAAGTACTGAGACTACAAGCGTGAGCCACCACGGCTGGCATGAATTCCTACTTTGAGCATGGGAAGACCTCTTTTCTTTCTAAACTCTGTGACTAATGGAAATGGCCTTGATGTCATGAGGAAGATCTTTCTGTGGCTTCCACCTGGCTTTCAGAAAGCATTAGAACGCCTTCAGGTGCATGATGTACAGACAAATCCATCCGGGCTCTCCACTCCATGCGGTAGCACAGCCACAGCTAAGGCCTCGCTCTCCCAGACCCGCGCTCCTCTTTTTCTCACCGCTTCACCCCTTCCAAGAAAACATCAAGCTCTGGAATTCGGTTTAGGAGTACTCCCTTGGGGAATGACAATCTCAATAAATATTTCCTGAATAAATGACTAAGTTAAGTTCACAATTCTAAACTAAGTAAAATTCATCAACTAAGTTAAACTCACAATGGCAAATCTTTAAGCTGGCGATTTTCACATTTCTGTCTTTTGTCAGGGAAGTTCCAATCACATCACATAATTCCAAACTTCCGTTGACCCTCTGAGCATCTCAGCACCTCAAGCCCCGCATGCGTATTGCCGTGCACCTGGAATGCTGCCCCCCAAGTCTGCCGCTGGCTTTGCCTGATGTCCCCTTTACAGTGGCACGTCTTCCCACTCACACAGGACCAAAATAAAGGTCACCACGGACCTCTCTAACTTTCATTTCCCTATCTCAAAGTAAGAGTTGTTGATCGAATGCCAGGTTGAAAATCCCTTCTATCTGTAAGTGGTAAATACCCCCAAACACAGGCAAGTAATTGTCTTATTCATTCTAAAGCTCTTACCATTCCATCCTTCTTTAAAAACCCACATAAAAAATATCTGGATTTGCAGCGTGATCAAGGAGGAATGTGTGCTCTGACACCATGGAAGTGAATGGAGGAGTGGCAAAGGAGCAGACTTTGCCCAGGCGCTCGCCACCCTCACGGGGAAGAGCAGCGCCCTGAGTGTCCACAGCGAAGCAGCAGTAACGATTCTGCAGACTAATATACAGTCAGCATGAAATTATGACTTCTGTTGAAAATAATATGAGTATACAGATAGACGGAGTTAACCAAATAAGACCAGCTAGTTTTAACCTCAACTGAAAAAAAAGTGGACTTTTGAAACACGTGAAAAAAACGATAAAATCAACTTCTCTTTTATACTTCCTTCCCTCCCTCACCCACACCCTTCCTCCACGCCCTCCTTTTTCTTGCTTTCTTTCAATGAATGTGCAAAACCTTCAGTGGATTTCACTATTAACTGCTTTAATCAAATGTCCTGGCTGTCTTTTCCACTTGCTGTGAATTGTTCTACTTGGTCTACCTATGGCTTTACTCAGTATTTCCAGGCAAGACAGAGCAGTTTAGATTTCTTTTTGTTGATTCTTCCAAAATGCTTAATTATTTCTCTGTTTTTGCCATATTCAGACTAGCCTAGGCAGAAGAAATAACTTTAAGCCTAGAAAGAAAATATACAAGTATTTGAAGCAAATTCAAATTTTCTTATTTGAGCAAGTAAATGCAGATGCCCCTCATGCCTTCTCCTGCTGTCCCACGTCTGCCCTGACTCCACCCATGGGGCCTCGTGGCCATCTCTGTACAAAATGATCCCCAGATTGATACATAAGAGACAAAAGAATGTCTAGTTTTATTTCACAGAATTTATTGACAATTTATGTTTCACTAAACTATGAATTGGTCAAAATACTTGAGGGTGTTTGTTTTTTGTTGTTTGTTTTGTCTTGTTGGTGGCACTGGGAGCAAACCCAGGGCCTCGTGGACACCAGGCAGGTGCTCTACCTCAGAGCAACATCGCAGCCTGAGGTTTCCCTAAGTGGACCAACACCTCCCTTGTTCCCATCCTGCTCTGTTCAGTGCTGTTTCTATGGATCTGATGTGGAAATGAATCTAGATTAAACTTTCTTCACTTTTTTCTAAGGATATATAGAGTCTAATCTAAATCATATGATTATTTAGTTCATGAGATTAGATTTTAATGAAGCCATTTTTATAACCAAAACTTTCATGACTTCCAGTAATTAAATTTAAATTTTAATTTGTGATAGCAGTTAAAGTCCCTCCCCCCCCAGAAAATCAGACTTAATTCATCTCTTTTAACTTCCCCCATTAAAATTTTTTTTTAGCTGGGCGTGGTGGCGCATGCTTATAATTCCAGTACTTGGGAGGCTGAGACAGGAGGATCGCAGGTTCGCGGCCAGCCTCAGCTACTTAGTGAGGCCCTCCTCAACTTAGTGAGGCCCTGTTTCAAAATAAAGAATAAAAAATAGGGCTGGGAGTATAGCTCGGAGGTAGAAGCCACTGAGTTCAATCCTTAGTTCCATAAAATATATATATATATATATATATATATATATATTTTGGACTTGAAATACCATATATATATGGTATGAAATATATATGGACTTGAAAGACCATATATATATGAAAGACCATATATATATCAAGCCCATTCTTACTGGCTGTGTAATTTTATTCTCTTCATTTCTCCATTCACATTAACAAAATGGGAATAATAGTTACTTTGCAGAAGGTTACAGAGGTTACATAACATGATCAATATAAATGCTTAGCTGGGGACAGTGAGGCACACCTGAAATCCCAGATGTTCAGGAGGCTGAGGCAGGAGGATCACAACTTCAAGGCCAGTCTCAGCAACTTAGCAAGACCCTGCCTCAAAGTAAAAAATAAAAAAAAGGTTGGGCATGGAGCTCAGTGGTAGAGTGCCCCTAGGTTCAATATTTATATATATATATATTTTTTTTTCATATATATGCTTATATATATTTATATATGCTTAACATAATTCCTAGCCAATATTTACATTTTGGTAAATCTTATTTCCTTACTACTGGACTCCTTGAAAGCACACTGTATCAAATTTAAATTAATTACTGCATCAAATAATTTAAGTTGCCCACTGTTCTGCAAGCATCCTTTGAAGTTCTCTAGAAGACAAAGCTGGTCGGGGTGCAGGCTGTAGACTTTCTCCCTGCCCCTAGAGGGCCTGCTCCTTATCTGAGCCATCTGCTCTGCTCTGCTTAAACTGTCTCCTTCCCCTCCCCCTCTGCACCTCATCTTGCATTTTCAAGACACACCCATCCTTCCAGACTGCAGTACCTTGGTTTGTAGGAATCCTTTATTCACTCCCAGCCTCCCACAGAAACGCCTCCGGGAACCAGCCTGCGCCCCAGTTTTGAAGCAGATCCCACTCACTCCTGACTAACTGTGACTCGTAGGCAAACACTGGATGTGTGCCCGGTTGTCTACGAGGACACTGCTGGAGGCCGCAGACCCCACGAGGAAGAAGCTACCCGCGTGCAAGTCAGTGCCTCCAGGCAGCACCTGCGTACTGCCGGCTTTTTCAAGGCCTCAGAGCCAGCAAATGTTACTCCCCCCATAGACTCCGTACCATGTCACATGTCCCTCCATTCCCAACACGCACCAGGGTGTTACAACAGGCTCCACTAGGATGTGGGGATCCACTCCACACCGGGTCATGCGTCCCCAAGAGTGGAAACACGCCTCTCTTGGGATGACACGGAACGTCTTTTATACACAAGAGATGCTCAGCAAATGCTTTTTAGCTATCAGGAAGGCCTGCCTTCCCTGTCACTACTTGAAGGACGGGGTATTTAAGGCTTAGGCGACACAAGACCTCCTCTTTTTCCATAGTTCTCTCCCTTCTCACTGGAACTCAGGATGCCAGCGGTCAGGTGCATGCAGCCCTGGAAGGAGAGAGGGCGGTGTAAAAGGTGTGCAGGATGCGACCAAGCCTGGGGAAGAGCAGTCGCTGAAGAAAAATGAAGACGAGCGCACACAAGTCTGTCTTAAGAAAAGTTGAACTCGGGCTCATTAATCCAACCGCACTGAGAGCCATCCTGAATTCAATTAAAATGTGACAGAGATGGAGGAAAAGGGGAAAAGGCAAAAAGAATGAGGACTGTGCCTAATTCCTACACCTCTTCACTATACCAAAGGGAAAACTGCTCCCTGTTTTAAACCTAGAGGCCTTTCAGTTGCTGAACACATTTCCCCCATAAATAAAATCCTAATGGGACCCATTGCTCTTCCAGACAGAAGCGGGTAAGAAAGCAAACGGGAAGGGGTCGTGAAAATCAAAGACATCCCTGGATATAAGCATGTACACACACACGTAAGTTTTATTTTAAAAGTTACTTCTATTTTTAAAATATACGTGTGCGTACCTATCCTTCAAGACTTAGGTACCTTACTTTGTAGGAATCCTGTATTTGTACATACATATTTTTAAAATTAAAAATGAAGGGGACATTTCCGACTCCTCTGGTGGCACAGGTCACTGCTGCAGACCCACTGGTGTGGTCCACGTTGAGCCTGAATCTTGGACGACGGGTCCAAGATTCTCATCACAGCCTCATGATAGCTACCCGGCCTGCCTCCTGTGGCTCGCTGTGGAGGCCAGGTCTTCGGGACTCAGAGCTAAGTCTCGCTCCCCGTTGGACAGGCGCCACATCCTGCGGTTTGCAGTGTTCGTGTTCCTCAGCTGTGACTTCTGGTGGCACCGCCTGCCCACTTTTTCCCTGCCGCTACTTATGTAAGATTGACTGTGATGTAGGGGTTTTTCTGCAGTTGAGGTGCATAAATGAGGCACTTCACTCACTAAGGAAATCTCTTTATAATTACAGGGATCATATAAAAATCCCCTTATCCACCATGGAAATCTGGTAGCTATTTCAATGTAACAGAAATACTTAACTATCCAAAAGGAGATGAAGGGACTACTGTCTTTTAAATGAAGTAAAAATTTGAAGGCATATATATTTTTTTTCTGAAAAAGTAGTAAACAATGCCTTTGAGAGAAATATTTACAGAAACTAAAAGCCTGTGTATAGCTCATATATTAATCTCAAGGCATCTCGATTATAAATAATCGCAATTTCTTTTGCTGTCAGGTCTTGACTTTCACATTCATGACTGAACTGCTCATCAGCTCCAGGAGAAGAAGGACATAAAAAGAAAATCAGCACAAAATTGCCATGTTTTGCTCACTTCACTTTTTTTTTTTTTTTTTTTTTTTTTTTTTTTTTTTTTTTTTTTTT